>JANHGN010016570.1:0-37786 GCA_024605025.1 Megaceryle maxima
TTGTTTGTTGGTTTGTTTTTGGTTTTTTTTGTTTTGTTTTGTTTTGTTTTGTTTTGTTTTTGTTTTTTTGAGTGTATTTTTGATGTTTGCAGGGATGTGACTGGATTTTCCATAACTGGTGGGGAAGAGGTAATCTGTTCTTTTATATCCAACATTTGCCAGAAGTCTTGTAGCAAATCCTGATACTTTTCATCCTTGCCCTGTGATGCAAAGAGATAAACTATTTGCATTTTAATATAGGTTGGCTTGTAAGAATTGTGTATCTTCTGTATGCTGCGGAAGAAAAAGATCCATTTAAAATCAAGACATCTTTCTGTAGTGTTTAAAAATGTTGTACTCATTATATTAGTCTCTTCAATTGTGTAAATATATATTTAAGTAAACATTGAAATGAAATTAGCTTCAAAGTGAGCTCATTTTTTTTTCACAGCTTTTCTTTTGTTAAGGAGTATGTAAGTAGTTTTTCTCTTAGTCTAGCAGGGTGATATCAGTAAGGGGGGAAAGGTGAAGATGACTTACAAGCTTTCTGCTATTATGGCAGGGGTAGATTTGCAAGCAAATGAAATGCATATATATTATTACCTCTGAAAGGGTAAAGGAAGAGGAACTCTTTTTAAACTACTCTTCAAAACACACAGTTTCACCAATGCTACTGTAAGGATGTGTATGGAGCGTTTAAATTAATGGAAGCAGCAAAGGAATGGGAACAATCAGTAGTTCTAAATGGAAAGCAGGGCAGGCTGTCTTCATTAGGATGACACTGACAACTGACATTTCTTAGAGCCATTGCTTTACTTTGTGGAGGATTATTAATTCATTATTAAACTGGATTTATAACTGATTTAAAGTTTCTTCCTGGAGCCATACCATTTCTGAGAGATTGAAACAGGTTACTGTGATTGTTGCATCAACTGTTCTTTGTGTTTGGGACTTGGGGCATGGTTAGGGGACCATGTTTCTGCTTCCAAATCTGAATTTCACTCTGACTGCTGCTCAGTTAACTCTCAGATCCTGGCACATTAGGCTTATGTAAAAATAATGTTGTGAGTTTTTCTGGTTTATATGGTTCATGTAATGTGATTATTTCTTTGATGAACTAAAATAAATTCTTAGCTTAAGAAAGAATGTCTCAGTTCATGCTCATTGTCTGGTTTTGATCACTACTGATGAAACAACATAGCTATGTTTTAGTGGCTCACAGCAGTAGGAGGCTGAATGTTTTGTAGTGGATGTCAGACATACTTGATCCTCCTCATAACATTACTTGGTGGTCTTAGGGCCTGTTGTTGGCTGATGGCAAAGGTGGAAACGTATTTTAAGGAAAACTGGATCAGATGTATTGTGACAAATCCCACAGAGTTAAGTATATTTTTAATGACAGGGATGCTTTTGGTGCCTGATTTCTGCAAAATGTTAACTTTCAAAGCATAATAATGCACTAGTTACAAGTGTAGTGTTACTATAAAATACTGTATTTCCAAAGAAAATCTGTGCCATGCCAAGAGCATATTAAACTCTGTGTGTCAGATGATAGTGTAAAAGCACTTCTAATCTAAACAGAAAATACTTTTTTTCTTGCCATTGTAGAACAAGAACAGGAATACAACCAAATATGGAAAATCAAAACATGCAGAAAAAACAGTGTGGTAAGATACCCAATATAATTTGTAATTTATTATATCAATCAATCTTACAAAGATTTTTAGACTGATAGGTCTCTTATGGGGTGGTGAGCTGCTGGGGAAATGTTCTTTTCCTTGGGATAGATAAAGGGTAAATCTAATTACGAAGTTTCAAAGGCTAAATAATACCATCACAAAGTCACCCTTTTTTGCTAATATTTACCCACATTTTAATTGTATTTTAAGTTCTTCAAGAAACCTCAAACCTTAGAAGTGTTTAAAATATGTAATATCTGCTATGATGGTTTAAAATAATTACCAGGTATTTTTATTATACCCAGAAGATTAAGAAACAGATTTTCAAAGTGGTTTACCTACTTAGGGCAGTATGTAGGTATCCAGAAAATGCTTTGTGTTGACTTACTAAACAACCTGATTTAAGATTCTAGCTGCTGTGGTGCTTAAGTCTTCTGTAATTAAATATCATATAGGAAGACTTGGCTGGTTGGATTCTTTCCTATTTTCTCTATAGATTTTCAATTGTTTTCACTACAAATATTTTCATGGTTCTGTATTATTCACTTAAATGCAATTAATGCACCCTGCAATTGTGAATTTAATATTTAGTAATGTGCATCACAATTACTAACAGCTCCTATTACTAGTAATTAAAAGCCAGAAATATTAAAAGGGGGAATGTTACTTTAGTGAAATAAATCATGGTTAAATAACAAATTTTGAAGAGGAATACTTTTAGGTTAAGTCTGTTCAAAACTGTGTTGGATGTGACTTTGAGCAACGTGGTCTAGTAGGAGGTGTCTCTACCTATGGCAAGGGATTTGGAACTAGGTGATCTTTAAGGTCCCTTCCACCCCAAACCATTCTATGATTGTATGATTATTTATAGCTAGATGGAAGTGGCCATTTTTGCTCACTGTTTTTTATTCGTGAAGCTACATATGCATATTACATTTTAGGGCAGGTTTATTGTAATACTAAGTAGATTACATATATATTAATATAAAGAAAAGATAACAATTTACATGAAGTTTTCTTGTGTTTGTTCTTAGATATGAAAACAGATCTGAACTTACTTCTTGAATGCCTGAAATATCAGATGGACTGCCCAGTATCTCAGAAAGAGGCTTTGATCACCATTTATTCAATTTGTCAACAAAACAGTAAGAAGCATTTTTCCATAGAAACATGCAGTTTTATGGTCACAATGTATGTTAATAAGCTGGTTGTCACTTTAAAAATTAAAAAAAAAAATACCTAAAGGATATAAGGCTTGAAAATTACCTAAAGGTTATAAGGCTTGAGAAGTTATAAAATTCTGGAAGGTTTTCATTTTATGGAGAAATAAAAGCAGAAGTGTAATTTTTGTTCTTTTTTTTTTTCTGTTATAGGTGAAGCAAGTGAATATTTTCGAGAAATTGGTGGTTTGATGTTTATAAATGATCTTGCAAAGTCAAGTGTTCATTGCATAGTAAAGGAAGCAGCTTTATTTACATTAGGAATTATAATAGAGAGTAATGGTAATAAGTAATACTATTTGCATTTCATAGTGAGTTATGGTCCCATATTATTACTTCTGCTTGTGCTCTGTCTCAAATTTATTTTTATTTTTCCTTTTCAATTATCAACTTGAGTGAGGAACAGTAAAGGTGCTGCTGTTTCACTGTCCATCCCCAGATTTGGAGAAAGATCTTGCTGATCTGGTTAAATGACAGAAGACAGCTGTACTACTCTTCCTCAGGAGCAAGTCTTAAATGACTTGGACTGTTCCTATGTCTGCCTGGGTCCAGTCTGGTTTAGGAGTGACTACAGAGGGGAGCCCTCAGTCACTTTACAGTTCTGTTTTGTCTCCCCTCACCTCATATTGGATGCAACTGAGACTCTAGTTACTGTATGACAATAATTTAGGATTATGAATGATTTGCTTTAGAACTTAATGTTTTTATTTTCTGGTTTCAGTTTATTGTCAACAAACTCTCTGTACTACTACATTATTTGAAGACCTTATTTTATTTTTAATTAATAAGAATTCTGGTGTGAACTTGAAAAGGATGTCTGTTTATGTCATCTTAGTACTGGTTTCAAATAATAGTAAGTTCGTACATTTTTTCCTTTTCCTGTGTTCTAACACCATTTTTTTCTACTTGCCAATCTGCAGTACAGAGATTTGAAACACTCAATAAGTAATGTTGTGGTAAAGTTAATTTATAAAGATGAATGGTTGCATGTAACTGAACCTGAATTATGGAAGTAGATCGTAGCTCACTGTGATTTCCTTAAATAGCAGAAAGTAAAATTATACTTAAAAAAAAAAAAATGCAAACGAGTAGTTTCTGACAATGTTTAGAAACAAAAGACATAGACAGAAACAGAACATCTTTGCCAGTGCATTGGTATGATTTCTTTTTTTTTTTTTCGGGGTGTGTGGTGTGTGTGGATATATGCTTACGAAATAAAAATAGAATGTTTATATGTAAATTAATCTTGCCATTAAGATATTGTCTCAGGTTGCATGTGTCTTTGGAGTCTTGTGTGTGTTCTCTTTTAGAAAGTGGTCAAGCCTATGTCAGAGATACAGGCTGCATTAGTCTCTTGCTAGAGTTATTCAGGTAAGCAAACAATTGCAGTTCAAACCTAAGTAGCTTTATCATTTTTTCTGCCTTATATTTGCTTGACTACTTGAGACTTGTTTGCATCGTTCCTAACAGAACAACTCTTTCCACATCTGAGATGAACCTGTCAGGTGAAAATACTAATGAGTGTTATCAGTTGTGGTCTTCAGTCTGCAGTACTCTCTGTGCCTGCGTTAACAATCCTCAGAATGGTAGGTGTTGCTATTTAAAATGGTGAAAAAGGTTTTTTTCTGAAGTGACTACAGTTTGTTTTTATTTTTACTGTTCAACTGAAATTTCATATTGAATTTTGCTTTGGGGTTATTTGTTTTTACTTTTCCAGAAGACAATCAAAACATTTGCTGTTCAGTCTTTCCGTATGCCAAAGAGTGGCTTGAGCGTTGCACAGAGCCTGGTATAGTTCGTCCTATTTGTTCATTTGTTGGTCTCGCAGTTGCAAATAACTGTAAGTTCAGCTCAAGTTTTTCTTTTGTAAAAGTAAGTTTAATTCAGTGCTCAAATGTTTGATTTCTTTTTGTCTATCTCTACAAATTCATTTGCTATTTTTCCCCCTTTTGCTCTGAAAACTGTATTTCACCATATTCACTTAGACTCCATTGTGCTTGAGTGTGCAAACAGCCATAAACTGGTACACTTAGTAAGGTCAGTAAAAACTATTTGGAAACTGTTTTGATTAAAAGTATTTCACCAATATAAGCCATTAATACATCTCTGAAGACACTTGGGCATAATGTTTGCCATTTGTCTGCATGTATTAGGGCAATGTGTTTCCTGTAACTGCTTTATAAGTCAATTACTACATTTGAGAGTAACATATATACAGCTTCAGTTCTGTCGTACAGGTGGAAATACCATGATTAATACATGTACGCAAAAATTGTCATGTTAGGAAAATGCTGAAACAATTATTTAAGGCACTTTTTTTTTTTTCTCCACTAAGCATATGTGCAGAAATACTTTGTTTCTGTTGGAGGATTGGATACCTTAGCTAAAGTTCTTTTCAAGCTGATGCATGATTCCTGTATGAGTCACTCAAGCACAAAACTTGCAGTAGTAGTAACAAAGACTCTGGACGCCTGCATTGCTAATGACTGTGAGTGAAAAGGCTGCTGCCATTTTCTATGTATGGTAATTTTTAAAATAAATTTTTAAAGTCTGGTGTTGGTGAAAAAGGGATATAAATGGATGCTAAAAGGCAATTAAGTTATGCACATGCCAGTTTATATTGCAGATTTTTTAAAAAATGCAAATGTATGTTCTGGGGTAGATTACTTTCCCATTGTTGCCAAGAAATTTTAAACACTACAGAAAACTAAAAATAAGATGCTAGAGCTAGTTTTGTTGTAAGTAAAGCTGAGAACTGGATGTAGCAGTCAGTTTAAGTCAGAGCTGTGTTTCTGTAGGCCTATGCCTAATCTAAGAGGCTTTGTAAGCTTTAGAAGGCTTTAGTAGCTCAGGTGTAGAGCTGAACAATTGTGGTATGTCTGCATAACACATCTTTACTCTGATTTACTGTCTGCATAGTGCTATCCTCATGGGGTCTTTGTGTTCCATCAGAAGATTTTGAGAAACCTGTGAGCCTGATGAATCTATACTGTTGGCCATGATTATTATATGTGACACTTCTGCCATAAGCGCTTACTAACGGAAGTTCACAAAAGTGTAAAAGCATATACCTGCACTGATTGTGAGCCTAGTTTCAAAGAAGCTGATACATGACAGAATTAGGTTTCAGCATCTATGTACTAGCAGTGGTGTTCCCAGATTAAGGAAGAGGTTGACCTCTATCAGAAACATTCACAGCTCTTTTTGTGGCAAACCTTATTCTACTCTTTCTTGATCTATTATGGAACTGATAAAAAAATGTGGAGAAACTTAGCAGATGTCTATGAAACATGCACATTGCAAAGACTTTGTTTAACAGATCTTCTACCACATCTATATACAGCACATTCTGGGAGAAAGGTCAGTGTTGGACAAGAGGAGTAGCATGGGCAGAATTACTACACTGGGAGGGGGGTGGTAATTTGAAGTGTTAAAATGAAAGAGAGGACGACTGTGCAGGCTCAAGGCCTTTTAGAGGTCTGTAGAATTCCCTTGAACAACAGCATTTTATACTTGGATTATATCTTTATGCTTACTATTTAGTTGTTTGTTGTTTTTTCAAATGATTTTTAACATAATAGCTGCCATGAGTGTTGTCTTGACAAAGTACCACACTGTGTCAGAGCTACTGAAGCTGCTGTCCAATGACACTCTGGATACTGGAGAAAAAATTAGTATTATTCTAGCAATTGGACACTGTACTGAAGTTTGTGGTAAGATTTGTTTTTCTTTTTTATTTGTCAGTTTCTACTAAATTCTCATAATTCAGTAATCATACTTCAGTAACTACTTCAGTGGTGTCATTTCATCAAGACTGGAACAAAAAGTTTTATTAAATGGTGTAATATTAACATTCAGATTTGATTTTTTTGTTTGTTTTTTTTTTGCTATAATGTTCCATCTTACATTTTAAAACCTGTTAACATGTAGTATCTTTAAGAGCTTAGAAATGGCAGACTATTATGGAAGAATTCAGTGCTAGGCTTAGGTAAAATTCATCCAGACTTGAAAACAACTACACTACATACATAGCACATAAGTCTTTGAGTTTTATTATAATCGCCCCTGATATATGCAGCTTCTGACCACTGTTTACATAGCTATTGTTTTTTAAAGATATATAACAGTATTGGTTTTGAAGTAAAATAAGCAGTAGGCAACCCTGAAATGTTTTTGCCAGGTTTTTCAGGGTTTCCTGAGCTTATCTGCTCAAAATATAACACTTAATTTTGTATTTTGTGGTAGTACCAGCAAGCAGAATGGGAAATTGTGACATACTGATTGTTGTTTATTTATACTATTTTTTTTCTCATGTATGTTCAGAAACATGGGAAAAAGGAATTACCTACAAAAGTCCTGACTGATTATCATCCTCTAAATGTCAATAATTAGATCATTAGGTCATAAATCTGATATTTTAAGACACTTTTTCATGAAGAGTTAATTGAAACAAAGCTTAATAGAAAATGTCTTTTAAACAGAAATATGATTAAATTAACAGAATAAAAGTTTCTCTTCAAATGTCAACACTGACAAAATAATCATACTTCATCTTTTGTTGAGTCTTTTGCTTTGTCAAGTTTAGACAATGAAGAGCTGTTTTTAGAAAGTTGTCAGTTTTATGAATACATGCTGCGAATGAGATCACAATAAAAACCAATTAGCTAATTACATAGTTAACAAGGAGGAACAGATTAGCCAGACTGGGATTAAACTGCTAATTTTCATTAGAGTTTTGCTAATTATAAATTATAAGATTTTGCTATTTCTGTATGTCAAGGCTTACAGAAATGTAGTGTGTGTACTTCAGTGAGTATATACCACAGGAAAATAAATACGGAAGCCATAATTCAAATATTTTAGGTGACAATTAAATGACTTTGGAGCTCCTTTTATAATTTCTCAGTCCTCCTTCAGTTTCCTTATGAGAACTTTGAGCTGTGGTTAAATGATCCTGTGTAATCTAGAGTGCTTCTGCTGCTCAGAAGTCAGGTAGTATGGATCCATAATGAAAATCTGTTTTTCAGAAATTCCCTGAAAGTTACTAGTATTAGTTTCTAAAATTACTGTAAGATTAATTGTGTATGAGGCTGAAAAATCTATTTTTCCTTTAAAATGTTCTGTTGTAGAAGAAAACCAGTATGAACTGCTCCAGAGCAATGGTCTTCCGCTTATGATTCAGGTATTAACTGAGTCTCAGGATGAGGAACTAAATAAAGCTGCTACTTTTGTGCTGCAAAACTGCAAAAAAATGAGTAAGCTTACTGTTATTGCTTTAAAAATTACAGAGATAATTTTCATCTTTAAGTTCTGTTGACTTTATAAATATTTGTAACTGTAGTAGCTTTTAATTCTGTGTACTCCAAGCGATGTTTGTTTTCTGCAGAAAAGTTGTATGTTTTGTCACTGTGGACTGATTATGGCATTTAGGCAGAAAAAAAGTAAAATTGTGTTGCAATACTGCATTTATGAAATCTCTATGTATGGACAGTTCTTAAAAAGCTTTCCTATCTATATTTTATGTCTAAAACACTGACATTGTCCTTTAACATGCAATTGGTACTCTATTCCTGGGTATGTACCATTGTGTATAGAAACTGAACCAGTAGATAATCAAGCCAAAAACCAGCATGACTACAATTATTTTGCACTATTAAAATGTCTTGATCTTTATTTTTAAGGTAGGGTGTATTTTGAAGTATCCTGTTGAAGTTTTGTTGTTGTTGTTTGGTTTGTTTGTTTGTTTGCTTTTTTGTTTTGTTTTTGTTTGTTTGTTTTACTCTATAATACTACCAAAGAAACAGGAAGACATCTTGTCATTTAATTTCTAAAGCATGGAAGGTATTATGAAATAATAATGAGCAAAAATAATGTATCTACATTTTTGTACTGAAAACATAACTGAGAGCTTTGTTTAAGACTGAGAGAGTGTGGTGATCTTCTGTGTCTTGTTACTATGGAGTATATTTTTTAAATAAAGAAAAAGCAGAGACCTCTACTGGGAAAGGACCTGTAGAGTTAGGATTAAATCCATGATAAAGTAATTTTTTAGAGCACAGCATCATTGTGTAAACAGTTTATAGTAACTATAATTGCAAGTTCACCTTTTATAACTGCAGATTATATTTAAAGTCTATTGATATTTATGTGTAAATTTAAATTGAAGTTATACAAAAATTATTATTCAGAGGTTATATTTTACATTAAATTATTGGGGCTGTCCCTCAACATACTAAACTATGACAAATACTTTTTAAGGTGTTAATTGATAAAATTTGGAATATTAATGTTGTTTTATATTTTATAAAGCTGAACAATTATCCCTGAAAATAAATGATCATTCATTAAGTGTGAACAATGCAGAAGAGTTGGACGTGCAAGTCCGAAAAAGAAGTCTACAAGACTACTGGAAGAAAGCAAAAGAAATTTTTCACAGAATAAGCTTGATTGAAAAAGAACATGATGAGGTTGGCCTATTTACCTAAGTAGGATAAAACTAAGCAAATCTTTCCAGATTTAGGGAGAAATAGAAAGTAAACACTTAACATAATTTCACTGTGACTGAGAAAAATAAGGAAAACACTGGTTGTGGGTGAAACTACAACCCTCAGCTTTTATCATAACTGTATATTATACAAACTTAGAAGTATACAGTGCAATCAGAGAATGCAGGCATCTTTATTTTTATGAAGCATTTTAGTTTATTATAAAACCGTATTTACAAAACTGAGATAATTTAGGTTGGAGAAACAAGAGTTGGATTTATTTTTAATTACCGGTTATTTGAACCTATAATTTTAGTATTTGCATGCATTAAATGCCCATGATTGTACAGCTATGACAGGATAGATGATAATGGAAAATGTGAACACAAACTGAAGTAAACTTGTTTCATATTTTCCTTGTGTTGTATAACTACTTGGTATCTCTGTGTTCGGAACATCAATTTTTTTATCTGGATGGATCTTAATTAAATCTTTTAATTTCTAGAAGTGCCTCATCAGTAGTGAATTCATTGCTTCAGCCAGGGATTATCATTTAACTCTCCCTTCAACACCTTCATTAGCGCTGCTGTCTCACCTCTGACTGAGTTGTTTGAAGTTCTCTGGAATTTGCCTTATTCCAGAGTTAGCCTGGTCTATCCTAGTTAATCTTGTTAGTAGATTCATAGAGCTTGTATCATCACTAACCAGTATTTTTCAATACAGGAAAGAGTTCAAGGAAGA
The DNA here is from genome assembly GCA_024605025.1 of Megaceryle maxima. Taxonomy (NCBI): domain Eukaryota; kingdom Metazoa; phylum Chordata; class Aves; order Coraciiformes; family Cerylidae; genus Megaceryle; species Megaceryle maxima. The sequence goes on from JANHGN010016570.1 coordinate 10,105, forward strand.
GTATTTGTAGGCAGATCTTCAGAAGCCAATACTGAACCATCAAAATACCATGACGTGAATCCTGCTGATCCAAAAATTTACATAGAAAGCACACAAAAAGAAGTGCATTGTCCAGAGTTGACCTCTAAGTTAGATGATCATGTTCTTGCTCCATCTGTAAATTCTTCTCTGCTGAAAAATGAAATATTGAACACTATAAATCCAGGAAATGTCTCTACTAAACACAGCAAAGAGAGTAATAATCCATGTTCAGTTAATGAACTGAAAACAGACAGTGTACTTCAGAGTCACAATATAAATGAAAAAACTGCTTGTGTAAAAAATCAGTCTGTTCTTCAAGTAAGGTAAGTATCTTACACCAAAGCAGAAATAGTCAGTTGTATTACTTTAGTAATTTCCAAATTGAATATCAGCTTCTTAAATTATCTTTTACTGACTGTGTCTTTTTCTCCCGGTGAAAAGTCATAACCTTTTGGTGGCTCACTACAGAATATTCTGTGGAAGTGCTTTTGACATAACAGATCAAGGATTATAGGCATTGTAGTAATAAAAGCTTCTGGTTGTTTTGGTTTTTGTTTGTTTGTTTGGGGTTTTTTGTTTGTTTTTTTTTTTTTTTTCTCTGCATGGTAGGCTTCTAAGAAATTCTATGGAGAGCTTGTTAGAGGCTGTGTTCTATTGCCTTCAACATATGATGAAAAAGTATCCATAGTTTTTGCCTCAAAATTCTCACTGATTCAGTAGATCAAATTTTGATCCATTGGTTTGGCTGAAACAACAAAGATTTCTGTAATACACACTTACTATGAAAACAACAGTTACAGAACTGCTCTGTAAAAAAACAAAATTGGAGTGCCTACAAACTAGGAGAAAAAAGCTCCCTTGCCACCGCTCCTTTTCTTCCCTCCTATTCAATTGTTTCCCTGCATGGGAAGATACAGCCTCGTTTAGTCATTCACTGTTCTGTTGCTCATTGCACTCACATAAGTGCTTATTTTCCTCTTTTTATTTTGATTATTATGTTTGTTTTCTATTGATAAACATCATAGGCAACTTGCAAGGATAGAGATTCCATTATCTTGAATATATATCTGGAATATCCCTCAAGACAAACAGTGAGACAGTATGAACAAAACTAAACTTTTTTTCAGTTCCACGTTTTTATTGTGCTTTTTCTTTATGTGGCTGGCTGGACCCTGCTCCTGTGCAGTTTCCTTGCATGCGTAATATTTTAACTTTGCAACTGCCACAGGAATTGTCAAAAGTCTGGGGTATTTTCTGTGTTACGTTCAGATAAATTTTGTTTTGCTACTGATTAGCATAATTTCACACAACCTCTTTATTTCTTGTTCTCATCTCTGAAGCACAAAGCTATTAATAAATTCATTTATTTGGGTGGTTTAAAAAAAAAAAAACAAAAACAAAAAACACCCCCCCCAAACAACCCAGACAAACAAAACCCACAAAACAACAATATCATCAACAAAAACCCCCAAACCCATAGCAAACAAAAAACTCCCCTGCAATATGTATTTGTGTGAAAACAGGAGTTACTCAAGCATAAAGCATACCCATGGATTAGGCTTCTTTCTCCTGCAGCATTTGGAGGTAGTAAGTGACACAGAAAAATACATGATCACCCTATCAGAGGACTATGTTGGTTGCTTTAAAAGGTAATCAGTGTAAGAAAAAAAGAATCAGTTACCTTTTAGAGCAATTGCTACAAAATCTGGTGAAGACTGCAGCATTTTGAAGACTTTATGAAAGGTTTATATGCACTAAGTAATGGTTATGTGAATTAGACTTCCAAATGATTTTGGAAACCAGCATCCCTTGAAAGTGCTGCCTTGCAAATGCTGGAAGAGATGCGCGAAACAGCACTGCAAGGAATGATGACCAGACCTCACACACAATGATTTCTTGCTGAATAGTACAGGCCCGGTAACTTGGGATAATTGGAATTAATTTTTATAGAGTTTTATATATTTATTATGGGTTTTTTTGCCTTTGGAATGTGTGTATTAATTTACAGGTAGATATCTGATGTGAAGTTTATATATTTAAAAAAAAAATTGTTCATTTTGATCTTCCCAGTGGACACTTATTTAAAAAACCAGCAGAGACTGTTAAAAATATGAAACAGACATACAGATCAGGTACAAATAACTAAATATATTCCTCTTAGAAAATTTTCTTCTTAATGATATTTTAATTAGTTTTATGTACTTTTATCACTACTTTTTATTAGCTATGTCTCATTAGATGACAGAATACATTCTGTATAATATCCTTTAACTGTCTGCATAGTTTTTGAATTTTATAGAGAATATTTATTCCATGTTTCTTCTAATACATATTTTAGCTTTATTTTTTCATTGATTTTTAACTATTCAGATAAATATATCACAGATAAAAGTTTTAAGTTGAGTCTGAATGGAATTTGTGCTGAACAACCAAAATGATTAATAGAAAAGGATGCTGGTTTTGTTTGTGCTTGTAAGACTGTGGATAGAACCTACCGGTGACAGTCACTTTTGCCTGAAGCTACTCCCATGTTGAACATGAGTTGGAGATAAATGTTTGAATTTCAGATTTGCATTGATCTTCTTAGTCTGATACATTTATTCAGCATTGGGATCTGTTTAATCAAATCTTTATTCATAATTCAGTTTCCTGTGAGTTTATAAAAGTTATAATTATTCATTAGATTAGTATTTGCCAGATTGGTAGTTGTAAAGGTGACCAAGCTGATCTCCAGGTTATACCTATTTAAATTGAGAATAAGTATGATACCAGAACATCACATTTTTCAGCCTCTACTTCCAAACAGAAAAAAAATTTTATAGGGCGTAGTTACAAAACACTGTAAGTTTACAGGGTTATTTTGCTGTGTTATAGTTGAAGTAATATGCTTTGGGAGAGTGATGAAAAAGCACTGAATTAAATGTAATTATTCTGGATCTACAAAAACATAAATTCCATCCATTTAACTTCAGGATTTCATTTGGATTTTCTTCTGTTAAGTAAATGAAACTTTAATAATCTGTAAGTAGAAAGTACAATTGAATATAGGTACACTGATGCATGACTTCCATAGCAAAAGATAGGTTGTATTTTCTTAGTAGATTTTTTTTTTCTTTCCTAATTTAGATCGACATTCATTCTACTCAGAGATAACCAAGGAAGGTAGAAGTACTTCATCTGCATCCCATAAAATGGCAGACTTAAGGTGCTTAGGTAAATATTATCTGTGTCTTTCTTTACCGAGTCCATAAAAGAAGCCTTAAAAGAGTCAGTAATGCAGTAAATGAACTGATATTACAGAAATTTAACCACGTAGACCTGCTCTGTTCCCTTGTATTCCCTGCTAAGCCTCTGAAATATTCTGCAGCCCTTCTGTTTTCTCTGCCTTGATGCAGTTAAGTTTGGGCAGTTAGTTTTATAGTAATCTGTGATTGCAGCCCTTGGTTACCTCATCTTCTACTTCCTGAACATGATCTATCAGTAGTTTATAAGAATGCTGCTGCTACTTAGGATTTTTAAGTGGATTGGGTACTCAAGCCTGTGCCTATTAAAATAAAAAACAAAAAAAACCCCCCAAACCCAACAAAAGCCAAAACCCAAAAAGTTCGTAACCCCCCTTTAAACATCATTTAAGCATATGAATCAGAGTTGTCAAACTAAATTCAGCCTGAGCTTTAGCACTGCTTTATCTTAGGCTAGAATATTGCAGATATGTACCATTGCCCTTCTTACAATTCCTTAAGTTTATGTAACTAACTGTGAGAAAATTCAAGAATAACTAAGCTGTAAATTATCCCAGGAATGTCCTCAAAAAACAACAGAAAGGCTTCCTGTGAGGAAATTCATACCTAAGCTAGACATATAATTTACTCAGGCTAATATAGATAACTCTTACAACACAGATAGAGTTTCAAAGTATAGCAAAGACATCTATATTTTGGCTCCTGGATAAATGTGCAAAGAGAATTGAGGTCCCTTTCTTCTTGTCTCACTGATATTTTTACATCTGTAAAGGATCTGTGCCTCATTTAGTACTTCTGGCGTATAAGTGCAGTATAGCTTGATCCTATAGATCATGTCGAAAATACTCTTTCTCTTTTTTTTTTTTTTTTTTTCCAATTTTCCCGGAGAGCAAGCGAGTATAAAATGAAGTATTTTCAAGAAAGTACATGAAAGTGTAACCTCTTTTGGGAGGTGTACATGGAAAACTGGAGATCAAATTGTAGATCCTAGTATGCAAAATAAAACGCTTGGTTTTGTGATAGCTTTCGTACTATTTCTGTTTACTGTTCCTCGAGTATACTGTTTTATTTTCCAGGTTGTACAGCAGGAGGACAGTCCTTCAATAGTAAAACTTTTATCAAGTTGTTGCAAAGTTGTCCATACCAGTGTGACCGTCACAAAGTCATTCTGGAAGCTGAAGAAAGATATAAAAAGAAACTTCGCGAACTGTCTGTTTGTAACAGCAGTAGTTATGCAACTCATCAAAGTAGTTACGATTATTTGTTTTTAATAGCTGCAACTACTGCTTTAAATAGTATTTAAATTCTGAATTTGTTTTTGGTCTGGTTCTGAGTATCCTCCTCTTATAAGCTCACTCAATTTGATTTACCAATGATTTATAGTAAGTGAGATCAGAATTAGTGACTTCTATTTTGAGGATCTTTTGTATTTCCTGGTAGTCCTCGTTACAGGCTTTGAGACTGTCCTGTTTGCTAGTCAAATACTAATAGAAGGGAATATATTGATGTGAAATAAGTGTGAATGGATGTATGATATCACAAAAGGTCATTTCATTCTATTACATGCTTATGGGGGTAAGAGACATTTATAATTCTTAATAAATTAAATAGAAGTGCATACTATATTTTTCTGGTTTAAAGGAGGCATTTTGAAAGTTAAACAGTTATTACTTGCTGGCATTTGTACTGCTGACCATCTTATATCTTCCAGAAATACTGTTGACACCTGTGAAGAAAGAAAGACTGCATACAGAAATATCAACTTTTAGGAGCAAAAAGGATAGTTTCCAAAGTAAGGGCTTGGTTTGGAAATTAATGCAAAAAGCCCGTACTAAGTAACTCTCTTGCAGGACTTCACTGTGGGAGGCTGTGGATTGGAAATTATGTGTTGGTTGGTTTTTTTTTTTTTTTCCTGTGCATTATGTGAAAAATCTGTATATCCATAGGCCCAAAAAAGCATGTTCTGTAATCGTGAAATTGTTATGCACATTACTTCACAGTGAAGTGGCTTGGCACTTGTTAAACATGCTGCTTTGAATCCCATCAGTGTTACTTCCTTGCCATTGGCTATTTTTCATTTTTGTAGCATTAATTTTTCAAATGGAGAGGCACAGTCTGGGTCGGAACACAGTACAGTTGCCTGTTCCTGGATTCAGTATCACTCTGTTACCGTTACAGCCACACTATCCTATTATACATGTTTCTGTTCCTGCTTTGAACTCTGCTAAGGACTTTGGTGTCTGTGCTGAATAGCTAAAAAGGTAAACCTTTGCATATACAACAATACTAGAGCAAGTAACTGAAAACAACCTATCAGGAAATAAAGTACAGGAGATTGATTTATCTGTCCTGTATTATGAAGTGTCAAATGTTATTAACAAGGTAGAGATGGAAAAGTTAATATAAGTGCCATCAATTTCTGCAGTGCAGTTTAGGAACCCCATGTATACAAAACCATCGCTTGCCCATAAAAGCCTGGTATTCTTTATCACACACAACTGTCCATTCGTAAATAGGAGGGTGCTTCTCTTTTGCTATATTGCACAACAAAATACTGTAATAAAGTTAATGGTTGTATTTTGTTCCATATTCTGCAGGTACATATTTTTACATAATTTACAAGGAATTTTTTTCAGAATGTGGTGGTGGTGGGTACATCCTGCAGAGCTTCATCTGCAATCGCACACTACTACATTCATCATCTAGTAGCCAATACTGTTCTTATGATTGATGACCAGAAATTTTAAAATAGACTGAAGCAACTCTCTAAATCAGTGTTTGAATGCTAAACCATTAGTATTACTTTAAAAAGCATTCTCTTTTGAAAAAGTCCACTCAGCAAAAAGATCTTTTTAGCCTCCTATTTCCAAACACCTTGTTTATGTTGCTATTTTATTTAATTAATTTGTGGTAAAAGCTAGTAGATTAATTTTTTTTTTTTTTAAACTTTTTAGCCCACACCCCCCGTTACAGAAATTAATTAATTTGGCTATGATAGCCATGAAGGTCTTTTAAAATTTAAAAATAAACCAATAACATTATTTCATATCAAGAGCCCATTATATTAATATATTACCTTTAGCAAGCAAACATTTTCTGGGGTAAAGTCAATTTTCCAGTCTTTCTTCCAAGACAAGATAGTAGTATGGCTCAAAAGGTAGTTCTCTCTTAAATTTTAATTCTTAAAACATTACCTATATTTTGTGTTGTGGTTGGTGTGGTTTTGGTTTTGTTTTGTCTTGTGGTGTGTGGGTTTTGTTTGTTGGTTTGTTTGGTTTGGTTTGTTTTCTTAAAGATGCATAATGCTTTATTGTTTCACCTGTTGTGAGTTTGTTTTTTTTGTTTTTTTCTCCTATAAGGTATTCTTTTGACTCCAATTAGAAAAAACAAATCTAATAGATCAAACAGAGATGAACACAGTAGAAACACATGGTTGACTGACAACTATAACTTGATACCTACTTATGAAAAGTGTGAGTATTACCAGAAAATTAATTCTGTAGTAAGCGTAACTTCAAAAGATCAGGTTTTGCATTTAGGTCAGTGCATTAAGATAAGTAGCTGTGCTTGCTATGGAGACAAATGGCTAAGAATTTAAAATTATGTGTTCTTGTACTTTTGATCATAGCATTACTGATGGTTGAGTTAATTCCTATTATTTGCTAGTTGTTTCCAGTGCCTGAATAATCATCATGTGTTAATGTTGATGAGAAAAAGATCTACTGAAAATGAGGTATTGCTAATAAGGCGACGTTCACACATTCAAGTTAATTAGAGGAAACATTCCTTTACAACACAATATTTGGTTTTACAGTAGATTTCAGTTAGTTCAAAGTAACTAACTGGTGGCCTTGTTCACAATTTCATAGCTTTCAAAAAAACCCAAGATGCTAACTTGAAGACACAAAGAGTGAAAGGAATGCACAACCAGCAATGTCAGTGCTTAAAAGAAAATTGAATGTATTCAGTTGACAAAAGTGAGGTTAGTCATGTAAAGCCTAATCATACACTCACATAATTATAAATATCTAAGCAAAATCACTATGAATGACATAATTTTAAGCTGCCTTTAACAGGACCCCAGTAGCAAAGTTTTATAAAAAGATATTTTTATTTTGTTAAAAAGGTATTCCTCTGTTGATTCTACTCCAGTCATACTGATTTGTCCCTGAAATGAATTAAGCATTTTTCAATGTCCTTTCTGAGTAACAGATATGGAGGTATGCTTTTTCTTGCACTATGAAAATTTGTTGTAGTACAGAAATAAGTATAGAAATAACAGAAGCCTAAAGGAATAAACATAGTAAAGGTATAAACTATGTAGGCGTGACAAATAAAGGTAAAGGTCATGGAAAAATACTGTGTTTTAGTAACAGAGTGACAGTGAAGAAACCTTAAAGAACCATAGTTACCTTGACAAAGTGATCATTTCTTTAGGACTTGTATTATTGGGAATAATGCACTACTTCCAAATGCATAATAGTATATAAATTTACATAATTTTAATTATACCAAAATAAATATTTGCAGAACAATGAAATATGTTCCCTTAACATGAACAAAAGAACTTTCAACAAAGGAAGAAGAACCTGAAAAGATTTCATGACTGAAGAAATTAACTATCTTTTGAGTGGAGTGAAAAAAAATGGGTAATGACTGGAATTTAATTTTGTGGTCTTATCCATTTCAGAAAGGACGGAGAAGTATTGATCTTTCTAAGAAATACTACAGATTACAGTTGCAAGTAATGATAATTTAATTTTCTAATTCTCATATATGCTGTCAGCTCAATTTTCAGCTTTTGCTGCTGAACTGACTTTCCAAAAAAAAAAAAAAAAAAAAAAAAAAAAAAAAAAAAGACTGACTGTCAGAATTTGCAACCAATGGGATGGTGCCCACTACATGTTAGAGTGGTCTCTGATCTAATTCAGTCTGGGCTTGTGCTTGGAGAGAGCTAAACTGGGAAAGTATTAGAGAAACATTTATCATTCCAGTGCCACCTGACAGTATACAAAGAGGATAATTTCAGTTAAGGACTCTAAATTAATCCCTCTGTTTATTAGGAAGGTGATATTTTCTCTGTTCCGTCTGTTTTCTAAGGATGGTTTGTGGAAATGTCTCTGGCAGCTTTCACTATGTTTAATATTTATGGTCCTTGCACAACAATGCTGTCTATGGATGGAGTAGATCGTGTTTCTGCTGGGGGCTGTGGGGTGTGTGTGGTGTATGTATGGAAGTGAAACATTTTCTAAAATTGTGCAGTGTTTTGTTTCCACACTTGTCTTGATATTTTCTCTTTTATCTCCATTTTATAGAGACAAGAAAAAAACAAAGTTCATCAATAGCATCTTGCAAGAGTATTTTGGATTTTTTTTTGCAGAATGTGGAACAACAGGATTGTTAGCAGTGAGGTATTGTCACAACAATGCGAGCCCTTGGAGAACTTAGATTGGCTTGGACGCATGTTTTTCAGTGTTAACATTTGCTGGCAGAGATGTTGTGCTTTGGAATTTAATAAGGTGGTGTGGGGTTTGGGATTTATTTACTTTAAGAATGCTAAGATAGCTAACAAAATATTTATCAGTAAAACGTATGAGTTTTTAAGTTAATTAATCTTCCTGAACATTTGATTTCTGTAACATTTGATTTGGCTTTTTGTTTGAATGTTTTTTTATAGTTTCCTTTATACCATTTGTAACTAAAGGCTATATTACTAAAATGATTTTTTTATGTCAGAAACTGGTGTTGTTATATCTGAACTTGTTTCCTCTTAATCAGTGAGATGATTTAAGCAGGTAAAATATTTTGTTGTGCATTTAATGTGCTGTATGTGCAGAAAAATGTGTCTTTGACAGATAACACTGTGTATGGTTTAACACTGCTGCACGTGGTAGGCAAATCTTACACTGGCATGCAGTAAGTAAATTGATATAGAAAGCTTGTGGAAATGTCAGAATTTCTGGGTAGAAGACTTAGTGTGTAGTTCTTGGCCAGTAGTAATGACTGGGATAACATTCCTGGACCTACATGAAATATTTCAGTGTTAATTTAAGTAGAAGAGAGGCACAGATACTAATTGGCTTCTGTTTACAATTGGACATTTTTTGGTCCATTATTCAAGTGACTAGAACCACCCTTTCTGCTAGCTACAAATTTCTTTTTATAGAAACATGTAGTGAAAGCCCGAGTAACTTTCAGTGACAGCCTTAGTACTTCCTCTGGTGGTGGTTGGTTGGTTGGTTATTTATCTATTCTGATAAAAGAATGATTAACTGACAGTTAAGAGAACTATACTTTTTCCACAATACATTATTAGCACTTAGGTTTTCTGTACAATGTAGCTTAAATTCTTAAAAACAAGGTAACCAGAAATGGAAAGACTTCTGAAGTGAAGATGATGCCAATAATATAATAAATAGGTCTTCTCTAATATTTTCAATGGCTGCAATTTGTTTTTTATATTACAGAAGATGTCTTTGAATGGAGCTGTTCAAAGCAGTGCAGTTAAACATTGGCATATATCTTTGTAGAGTAGGAGTCCGAAGGACTGCTGAGGAACGGTGTGCTGAACGGGAGGCTCCTACCCTGGTACATGCTCTTCAGAATAAAGCAAGACAAGCTGCTCTCTCTCTGTCATCCAGTGGCTGAACTTGTGTTAGTGACCTGTAGTTTTTCTGGCCTGAATATATTTCAAGTGGAGAAACTATTTGAGGTGGAAATCTTTACTTGTCAGAATATGACATTACTGACAATTTGCCTAATCTTAGGTGTAATGTAGGTTGGAGATGACCTCTGGAGTCCCTAATTGAATCTTCTCAGAGTAGGGCTCATTTTAAAGTTGCTCAAGTAGCTCGGTGCCTTGTCAAGCTCTGAAAATCTTCAAGGACAAAATTCCCCTAGCCTCTCCTGGTGCTTCAACTACTTCTGTAATGGAAGTTCCCGAAAAAGACACTAAATCATTCTTGTGTGATCCAAAAAGGGAAAGTCAGGGCCTGGAAGCAAGCAGGAACCTGTTGTGTGAATTGTTGGTGCAAGTCAGTTACTCTTTTTCTCCCCTTCTGCTTGACTATGCAATCTTGATAAATTATTAATTTTCTTGCATAAAATCCTTTCAAAGGTATGCCTAAAGTGCATCATAAAAATAGAGTTTTAGAAGAATAATTAATGTAATGTTCAGGCTACGTAAGCTACGTAGCACACTGTTTTAGCATTTTGAAAGCTGAATTGACAAATCATGAAGGAAAACATGTTTACCAAAAAATTTTGCTTTGCAGTTCTGTTAGTGGGGGGATGTAAGAGGTGGGGTGGTAATTAGAGCTTGCTTTATCAGGAAATAATTTATAACAGGCAATTTCATCTAAACAGATGAATTAACCTGGCTGCCAGGCTACCCCCGGGCCGTGCAGCATCTGCAGCCAGGAGCAGGGCCCCTGTCAGCAGCTTGCTCACGGATAGCGCCCAGCTTGGGAGCGTTCCCGGGCAGCCGTTATGCCCCAGAAGCTACCGGGGTTCGCCTATCAGCTGCCGAGTGGGGGAGCTGGGCGGCGGGTGCCTCTGGGCGGCGGGTGCCTCGGGCCGGCAGCGCAACGGCAGCAGCCGCGCCCCGCCGACAGCAGGGGGCGCTGCTGGCGGCGGCCCCGCCCGCGCGGAAGGCACCGCCCAGGGCGGGGATCGCTGCCGGGGCTGCCCGGGCGACGCCTGATCGGAAAGCGGCGCGGGCGCAGCTGGGCGCGGCAGAGCGGGGCGGCGGCGGCGGGGCCGGCAGCGCGAAGCGCCCGCACGGGCGGGCCGGGAGAGGGCGGAGCGCGGGGTCCTCGGCGGGCCCGGGTGAGGTCACTCTTTGTGGCTGCAGTTGGCAAGATGGCGCCGGTGCTGGTGGAGAAGAAGCTGCTCGGGCCGAACGGACCGGGCGGCGCCGAGCTCCCCAGCGAGGAGGAGGAGGGGCAGAACCTCTGGTGAGCAGAGCGTGGAGGTCGTGGGCCGCTGGGGCGAGCCGCTCCGCTGGGGCGTCAATTGTCTGTCGCGACGAGGAGCCGCCTCAGCCCTGCCGCGGCAGCCGTGAGCCCCTGCCTAGGCCGGGCTGGAGCGGAGCTCTGAGCCGAGCTTGCGCTCCTCGGCCTGCGCGGGGGCGGCGGTGGGCGCCGCTTGCGGAGCTGCGCTCGGCCCCCGTTGACAGGGGCGGCGGCACAGCGCGCAGCTGCTCGCGGCGTGGGCCGGCCCGTCCAGCGACCGAGGCGCCGCGGCCGATTGTGAACACTTTCCGTTTCGGCTTGGCTCAGAAGGGTCTTGTGGGGTGCGTGGGAGCCCCGCACCCGCACGAGTGAGGCTAGCATCTGAGGGAGGGCAGGGGTGCGGAGCCCGACTCTGCGGGAGGTGTGCGGCATTGGCTCCAGGAGGCTCTATCTCTGGTCTTCCCGTCGCTTTTCGTCGAGTAACGCTTTAAAAAACACTAATAATGGCAGAAAAAATTGCCTGGAAAATTAAGTAATGGATTGTGGGAAGAATTAGTCATCAGTAAAAAGTAATGTTTTACAGCAGCATGACCTCTTACAAGGGAAAAAAACCTGAAATATTACTGCACGTGTTTTAGAAATTATAAAAGCCTTTCTTAAAAAGGTGCTGCACTCTCAGTCTTTTAAAGTGGACTGGAGTCTTTAGCTGTAACATCATACCCAGTTTGTAAATAGAATGGATGTAACTGGATTGGTCCGTGCAGATCTGCTGAGCTCATCAGTGCTGTCAGATGGGCAGTGCAGGGGTTGTGTTTGTGTGTGTGTGCATCCCTGTGCATGCTGGTCTAACAAGAACGATGCTGTTTTGCTAGGTCCTCAATACTAAGTGAAGTTTCTACCCGGTCAAGATCTAAATTGCCGTCGGGCAAGAATATTCTTGTTTTTGGTAAGTAACATAACCAAGCAGGTGGGTGGGTGTTGGGCTTTTTTTTTGTTTTGTTTTGTTTTGTTTTTTGTAGAAACAAAAGGTTTTTAAAGCAATCGTGAACAAACTGCCACATCAGTTTGTTAAAATTAGGTTATATAACATGATCAATGGTGTTACTGTTTTCAGGCTCATAGCTTTGCTTTGGTTTTGCTTTACAGTTAGATTTATAGCATATATACATAAATGGAATCTAACAGAAAATAATGAAGTGCTAAATTTAGCTAGAATACTTGAAAGCAACAAGAAGTAAGTGTGGTCTTAAAAACATGCAAGGATATTTCTGGTTACTTAAACATGTTTTGAAAAATCTTTTCTGTTAAGTTAAAATTAATTCTGAAAGTGTCTCTTTTTCCTGTAAAAACTTACTGGCAGGTGATGATGGTTCAGGTAAAACCACACTTATGGCTAAAATACAGGGAGCAGAGCATGGCAAGAAAGGAAGAGGGCTGGAATACTTGTACCTAAATATTCACGATGAAGACAGAGACGGTAAGTTCATTTTATATGTAATCTCTTTACTGTAGTTAAGTCACTGACATGTTTTTTTTTTAATAACTATAGCTTCATTAGTGTATCTGGTTCCACCCAAGTTACTGGTTCCATCATAGTTTTATGTTTTAAAAGCTATATCCACTTTTTATAACTGAAATGCATTTCTACATTTGGTGTACATTCTTCTTGCCCTTCTTCTAGCTTGACCTCTGCATGAGGAAAAAGCACACTTGAGCAGTTCTGGGGATCCATTTACTTTTAGGGTAGATATATTTGCTGATGTTTATTTACTAGCAGATATATTGTCATTTAATATGACTACTTGATAACTACAGGAAGTGATACATCCATGAGAACTTAATTCTCGGTATTGATTTCTGAGTGTGGGGCTCTGGTGCTTTCTTTTTGGGGCTGTGTATGGAATTTTGGTTAACTATAACATATTTTGTTATAACTGAATGGGTGAAGAACAGAACTTAAGAGTTAGAATTATTTCTTTTTTCTCAGGTGGGAGATGTTCCTTTGCCCCTTGTCTGTCTTTGTTGCTGTTGACAATTGCAGTTCTCTGCTGTATATGAGGGAGATGATGATGAGAAACTTCAAAAGCAGGTCTAATGATCAGAATACTATTTTTAGGAAGGTTAGAAATAGGAAGAGACGGAGGGTGAGTTCATTGTCATTGCTTCTAAATCTGCCTTTGCTTGTCTTAATTTGGGTGAACTGATGGACCTCTTCAAAAACGGGAAACAACAGTCTTCCTATTCATGACTTCCCTCTGAGTTTTCAGTTCAGAAGAGAGAAGCAATGATGGTGTTTCATCCATGTTCCTGAAAATAAATAATCCAGGAGGATCCTGTAATGGTATTTTGGAACTGGTAATGTATTGCAGGCTTGCACGAGTGATTAAATACCACATGTGGCTGGTTGTTACGGAGATTGGGCCTGTGGTCACATGGTAGTACTTTTTTATCTTTGGATACTAAGTTAGGCACAATGAAAAGATGAGCACATTGCCTGTGTCCTCGGTGGCCATCTCATCTTGCAGTTCCTAATGTTCTGTAATTTTAAGTGCTGAGCCATTTTTGAGGTTCTTGGTGTAAATGCTTTCTCACCATGCACAATCTTTAGTACTGTATAAATACTTTAGGTGGGAAAAACCCCTACGATTAGGAGTGTTAAGACAGCCTGTCACATCAGGCTTCTTGCAGCATCAAAGGAGATGTTACTGTAAGCAGAAAAAATTTTGGTGTGCTATTTTTGCTGGTGCTGTCAACCCTCAAGTATGTTCCTACTTTTGAAGTATTTTTGGGGCTATGCCTGAGTATCTGGATGTGATAAGTGTTTGAGCTGATTAGGAGAAGCCTGTCATAAGAACTCAGGCAGCACTAGCAGGAAAAAAAGGGACCTTTTTGACTATCAGACTCAGCTGTAGAATTCGGGTCTTCATGCATCCCTTTAATGGATGTGTTAGGATCTAATAATACATGCCTTTTTCCTTTCTGTCTCATTAGTGTCATCAGCAAGCAAAATAAATAGCAAAGTGGGTCAGGACCTCCCAGCAGACAAAGATAACACTTTTCCTTCTCTAGGACAGGTTTGAGTTTGTTTCATTAAACTCTTTTTGTGCTTTAGATGTTTGTATGCTCAGACACAGATTTTGGAAAAAAGCCTTTATAATTGACCCACAGTTCTTCGAAGCCATAAAGAAACTCAGGGTAGGCATTCAGGAGCATACCAGCATATACGAATTTTTGAGGGTCTCTGCTTTTTATTATACCTCAACCTATTCAAGACCAGCAAACTACAAGGATTTCCAGGGGTGTAAAATCAGCACTGGTAACTGAAACTCTGTAGTAGAGTGAGATCGTCTTTTCAACTGCTTTTCTAGATGCTAGAAGTTTTCTTTGCCATCTTTGCCTTTTTCCTCTTCATTTCAGGAGAGTTTATTCTGTCCAGAAGAAATGTTTTGGTTATAGTGCAAAGTCTTTATCTACCCCCCACTTCCCTTCAGAAATCTTATCCCATCTGCTCCCCCACCCCATTCACCTTAAAGGATATACGAATCTGGTTCCTGTTACATTTGAATTAGGATTACTCTAAATTGGTAGGTGCGTGCCTTAGTTTACAGTTACTCTTGTCTTTTCCCCTAAAGATTCAAGTAGTGATTTTTTTTTCTTTTTTTCCCTTTCTTCTTTCTTTCTTTCTAGGGAAGTTAAACAAATGCACAGAAAACGCCTCTTTTGAAGGACCCTTATGGGTCCTTAGAGGTGCCCACTAACTTTTTGTTTTTCAGTGTCATCTGCTTGTTCCTTTACTGTCTGATTCCTATCTTGGATGGCAAGATACCCATCACTACTGTTAGTAATTAGCTGGTGCAGTTCTGTTAGGTGTTCAATGTAACTTGCAGTACTTTGGTCCCTACATCTCAGGATAACTTAGAATTCTAAGTCTACTTTTGAATCTCTACCTGAAAAATCTTCCTAGGGTTCTATCCCAAATTCTGCTTAGGCTAAGGCATTTATTTGTTCAAGAACAGGTTTGGAGATGCCTGAGAAGAAATCCTGAGAGAGAAGATTCTCTTCGATAAGTAGCCCTAGGTACCATATCCTTGGAGTATGTGGCTGCTTCTGCATATGTGACACCATAGTTCATCTGGATGAAAGCACTTATAGCACTAGCTGTAAAGTTAATTCAGAATATTAAAGAACCTTGGAACTCAGGCTCAAGAGTTCTCTGTTAATGGAATTTCTCAGGGAGTGTGGTCAGTTTTAATTTTTTCCCTTACTCGTAATAAGCAGAAGTTTTGTGTCTGTGCTGGTTAGTCTGCTTTTGAGAGTTGACAATCTTAATTCGCAGGAGGTAGAGGAGAGGCTTTGTAATTTTCTTAAAAGATATGTATTTTTAAAATAGCTTTCAGAGTCTCTTGCAGTGACGGGGCAGAGTTGAAGTGAGGATGTACAGCAAGACAGTGAGACAAACTACATTGGCTGGTTTTGTAGCAGTACTGTATGGGTTAGCTGGCAGTTAAAACACAACAGAGAACTTTAAGTTGAACTGCCTTAGATTACAAACACAGTACAGTTGTCTGGACTGTGCCAAATGTACCAGTGAAGTAGAGCCATCCTGTTGTGTTCTTTCTTGTGACCAAATTGAGTAGTTGTGGTTTTTTTGCCTCAGGTTTGGACTGGCCTCAGTCATTCTGTATACATATTCCAGTTGAACTGGTTGTTCCAGATTGAGCCAAGTGCTGCTGGTACACTGGTTTCTATTAGGGAAAATTGTCTTTTTGTCAACATCTTTAAAGTAGTTATCTTGAAAATACTTTTTATCTGCTTTGCTTCTCTTCCCAGCTTGGAAAAGGGGTATCTAATTACCATTTACACCTTCTGAATAAATTTAGGAGTTGTGGTTGCAGTTCACAGAATCAACCATCTGCTTTAAAAATTCATCAAAGCTGGAAAATATTTTTCATGGCTAAAGGGATAATGAAATATTGACAGGAATTATAAATGTAGCTTTAGCAGCTTTGTAATAGTCTTATTAAGTAGCACCTGCTTTTTCAACAGGATCTGGTAATTGTTTGCTCTGTTTTGGTGTCTCGTGTCATAGCTGCTATGAAAGGCCCAGTTAACATTCGCATCATGTGACTAACTAGGAGCTTGATGTGGTGCTGACAAAGTTGAATCTGCCATCAAGTCTTTCCCAAATTGTGAACAACCAGTGTTATACTCTTAAGTGTCTTATATTTGTAACAAATGTAAATCACAAGCTATACCACTTTACTGTAAGAAAGGAGCAAGTTCTTTGGTTTTCATACAGTGTTGATCTTTTTTTATGTACATTTTTTTGTAAGTTCTAGGCTTCCAGTCTTTCTAACAGATTGATTTAATTTGAGTGATAGTTCCAACTGCATTCTAGTTCCAGTTCTCTTCTAGTTCCAGTCTGTATTCTAGATGTTAGGCAGAAATGGAATCTTTAAGTAGGACAAAGGTGTTCGGCAAACAAAACCTTTGTAACCCATAGATATTGGCTTAAAAAGTGGCTTAGAATCAGTGAATTAGGATATTTATTAATTTTTGTTACTTGCTAAGGTGTGAAAGTCTTTCCTGTGTGGGGAAAAAAAAGCACTTGGGACAGGAGGAGAGTCTGTGAAAGTGCTGATGAGACCTGTAAATTTTCATAGACTATATAGCTAGATTTCAGTTAGCATGTTAAAACTCTCATACCTGCTTCAAGGAGACAGTTGTGCATAGACATAGTTAATGTCTATTAATAACCTTTAACTGGTGACAGAAAGTTCACAGGGCTTTTCTTCACTTGTAGACTTGTGCTTTTTAGGCTTATACAAAGGGTGATTCTGGAATGCTAAGAGAGTACTGCACAGATGTTTAATTTACTGTTGTGTAATAGGAAAGGTGTAAATGCATTTACATTGTGTCCTAGCTTCCTTTCTGTTTTTCCAAACTTAACAGACTTTCCCTCTGTCCTTAAAGGTCTTCCAATAGTTTTAGATTCATGCATCTAGTGTTGTGAGAATCCTGGTATCAGTAAGACAGTTTCCTGAAGTGGGGGGAGGAAGAGAGGAAATGATGAATATGGGAAGGTGCATTTCTTAGATAGGCAACAGTTGTCATAAATGTTTATTGCAAAGGATAGATCTGAGATGCGCAGCTGGAAGTTAGAAATCTTTAAGTTAAAAATATAACTGTTGGCCTGTTTGTGGGATGACTGATGTTTGAATGTCGAATGACAACCTCACAGTACTTAAGCAGGAGAATAACATGCTAAATGGAGACTGCCCACATATAGCATCTTGATGTAATCTGTCTACAACTTGGCTGTTCAGTAATTTTTTTCAAAGACCTGATTAGAAGGGTAGTAGGTATATCTCTATTCTCTTCTCTACTTCCAATTTCCTCAGTGAAGTTTTTGCCTTTTTCTAGAGCCTGTGGTTTTGATCCTGAGGGATTTTTTCCTAAAGTTATGATAGGCACAGCAACTGGGCTTATTTTGTGAATTTAAAAGATTTAGAGCACAAGGCAGGGAAATAATAGTGAGGCAGAGTAATTATGAAGCTCAGTAGCTGTTTTAAAAATCTGGGCTCTGCAGTGATTGGTTTGCTGATCCCTGTGTTTCAGAATTCATCTATCATGTATGTAACACTTATGGACACCTACTGTTCCTGCTGAAAAGCTGTAGCAGAATAGACGATACTTTGGAAGAGGTACTTGGAAGAATCTGGAAGATAGAAACAAGTGGAGTTGTTTCTTTTCAGGAGGAAGTTCTGAGGATAATGTCATTATTTTTATTTATTTTTTTTAATTGGACAGAGGTGGTTGTTCAGAGTACCTGATACATCATTCTTGGATGATGTTCCATTTTCATTTTTTTCCACTTTTGACAAAGTTCATGATTGGGGTAAAACTTCTCATGCCAGCTGTCAATCCCAGCTGATTTTTCCTACACTTCCTGCCTTGTATTTCAACAAAAAACATCCAGTTGCTATCAAAACACTGGGAAGGAGAAACACAAACTAAAATACCAAATCATTTGTCAAGTACTCATTCTGTAAGGAGCTTGCAAGTAGGAGCCAGTGTTAACTTAGTGTGAATTAAAAGCAGGTAGCACAACTGCAAAGTTTGTTGGGTTGTACGTTTATCCTGTGTTTGCTCCTTCTGCTCCTGTGCTAGAAACATAAGCTGCTTACTGCTTGTATCTTGTTTGCAGCTTATTTCTGTTGTGAGATGTCTTTAGTTTGTTAAACCAGCTTACATGTCTGAGGGATACCTAATGCTTCCCCGCTGGACTCGGCTATAACCACCCCCTTTTGAACGTGGAGTTAACATGTGTGTCACATGTATTCTGGTTTTACTTGGAGTATACGTATTGCAAATTCAGGACTGTTGTGCAGTATCTAAAATTTGTGATGTCAGCTGTCTTTAGAAAAAGCCAAAGAACAGATTTTATTTTTTTTTTCCCTTAAAAACGTGGAAATTCTGTTAAATGAAAGTATCTACCAGGTGATGTAGACATTTACCCATGCACCTATTTTAAACAGGCAAGATTAGCTGGTAGCTGGGCTTTGGTCTTCCATATGACACTAATGTTTGCATTTGTTTACTCATAGACTAGCAATGCAAAAAAGTGACATCTATTGAGTTACAGCTGAACTTTTTCCTTTCAGATCATACTCGCTGTAACGTTTGGATTCTGGATGGAGACTTATACCACAAAGGGCTATTGAAGTTTGCAGTTTCTGCAGAATCCCTGCAAGACACCATTGTAGTCTTTGTTGCGGATATGTCTAGACCTTGGACTGTTATGGAGTCTTTACAGAAATGGGCCAGTGTCTTGCAAGAACATATTGATAAGATGAAAATTCCTCCAGAAGAGATGAGAGACATGGAACAGAAGTGTAAGTCTTTGTACATCCATATATGCTCATCTTTTTTTTTAATAGCTCTTGCAAGTTCCTTTTGTAATGTTAAATTTCTTCGGAATAGTGTTTTTGAGAATGGGTTGGGTAAGAATTACTTTGAAGTTGTGATTACAACTCTAATTCAAATAGACTCTATTAGGCTTCAAAACAACTCGTTTAATTCTGCTTTGCTAACAAAACATCAGGTGAATTAATGGTCTAAATCCCTTGCAATAATGAGATTCTGATAATTTGATTTTTTAAAAGGCTGATTAAAAAAGAAAAGCTGCATACAGAATCACATTTTTAGAAACAGTGGCAAAATTCAGTAATGAAGTGAGCTGTCTGCTTTCCTGGGGTATCTGAGCTAGGTCCAATTCCCATACTGTGTTTGTCTTCCAGTAGGTCTCTTTACCCTTGTTTTTCACAAGGCTCAGACCGTGATCCTGGTACATCCAATTGTTTCTCACTGCAGCCATTCCTACCCTGTGACTTTAGGAATGTTGTATAAATTGACTGCCTTTCCTGGCATATCTGTGGCAGGAAAGAATCTGGCACTGGCAAAAAGTCATCATTGCAGTATTGTTTCCTGCAGCTTTTTTTCTTTCCTAGAATAGTTTTGAGTGTATCTTGAGGTTTTTGGGTGTTTTGTTGTTGTGTGTGTTTTTTGGTTTTTTGTGGTTTGTTTTTTTTTTTTTTTGTGCGTGTGTTTTCGTATTGAATTACTCCAAAATAAATTCCTTTTGTGGAAAGACCTTAACAACACATATTCCTTTTCAGTTTTAGATTCAGACTGATCCTTGCTGGTTGCTGCCTTTATTCAGGGCTGGTGACTGGCTGCACTGGAGTGTTTAAAGCTTGCAAATACTGGAAGTAGCTTCCTTAGATGATTTGCTTTATGGAGCAGTGTAATCTGTGAGAATTAAGATGTATTTGTATAGCTGATACCCTTCCTGAATGTTAAATAGTACTTTCCCAAAAAGCTTGTGCCTACAGCATACTAGATAGAGTTTAAAAATTACCACCCAAGTTTGATTGAGTTTGTTATATTATTTTAAAAAAGTAAAATCTGACAATATTGAAGGAAAAAAAGCTTTTTTTTTTTTTTCTTTACATGTGAGACACTTTGGGGGAATGGGAGATGGAAAGGCAGTTCTAGTCTCAAAATACAGCAGCCAGCACAATTTTCACTTTTCTGAGACACACCAAATTTTATAGTAACTCCAATAAACATAAAGTTTGTGCACTTAAATTTTACTTTTCAAAAGAGGAGTGTTTTGAGCCTTGAGTTAAGAGTGTTCTGTGTGGAGGAGCCAGCTA
Organism: Megaceryle maxima; assembly: GCA_024605025.1. NCBI lineage: Eukaryota > Metazoa > Chordata > Aves > Coraciiformes > Cerylidae > Megaceryle > Megaceryle maxima. The sequence continues at coordinate 30,538 of JANHGN010016570.1, forward strand.
CAGCTATGGCAAAGCTTTAGCACCGTGTTTGAGGAACTTAGAATACATTCCAATAGTATTGTCTTAGAGATTTCTAAATTAAAGTATTGAAAAAATTGCTAGTTTCTCTTGCACTTATACAATAGAGTCGAGGGAAAAGGAAAATTGGGAGCTGTTGAATTCACACGGTTTCAGGACTCTGCTGCCATCCTATGGTTGAGCGGTGAACTTCGGTCCAATATCGGCATGCAGGTAGAACAGAGGCCTGAATTCATGTCTCCACTCCCAAACTGCCATCTTGCTCCTTTTCTCAGCGAGTATGTAGGACAATTGTTCCATCTTAGATACTTACCTTCTGCCTTCTTGCAGGCTGTCCCTAAGGCCAGATCTGCACTCAAAACTTCAGCTACCATAGCTTGTAATTCTCTTAAAAACATATCTGTGTTCAAGATACAGCAGTTAGAGGTTCTTAGTATAGCTTTTACCTTCTTCTGACTCTAGTAGTTCCTTGTTTGGCAGATGCCCTTTTTAACTAAAGCTAAGTGTTTTCTGTAGCATTTCTCAGTCTCTAGGCAGGGATTGATGCCAGACGATATGCATTATTAACATCCACAATAACAGTTCAACTCCAAAGTTAAAGGTTTTTTTGGTGGTTTTTTTTTTTTTTTTTTTTTTCCCTCCTTCCAGAGTGAGGTACACCCTTGTTTGCTGGTTTGATCAATGCAGTGTTTGGTGGGAGAGGGAAGGGTTTGGAATCTCAGCTCTCTAGGATTATGGTCTTCATTCCCATTCAGAAATTCATCAGGATGTGCCATTAGATTTCTGAAGTTTCTATGTTCATTTGCTGTTATTTATATTAGTAAATTCTTGGGTTATCTTGAATAATGATTTGTATTGTGTTGTTAAGAGTCTTGCTGTTTTCAAGAGAGGCTTATCTTTCCCAAATTAGAGGAGTTTTGTACTAATAGATATCTCAGTAACGAAAAGATTTCTTTCTGCTTTGGTATGAACAAAACCTAGGCAACTGATATTGTCCAATTATAATGCTGTAGTAAATTCAGAGCAGTATTGTCAAATATTCTTTTACAGCTGATTAAAGTCAGAGGTGCTTATCTGAATGATTGTAGTGGTTATAAGTGGTATTCTTTTAACTGCTGTAATACACTTGTTTTCATTACATCTCTTTCTTTTCTATCTTGAGCTAGAAAGAGTCTGAATAATGAATTAAGTACTGTTTTAAAAACCCTTTTCTAGTTAAATGTTCTGGAATTAATTTACTTTGTGAGATACTCAGTAAGCATATTTAATGTGCAGAATATATAATGGAGTTTTGATTTCCAGTTGCTGACTCCAAAACAGTACTGGAGGAAAGGATCTCTTTGAAAGCATTAACGTTTCCTTTCCACCAGACAGCACTGCCTTCCTCTGTTTGAAAGGAAATGCATTAGAATTTTGGTTTAATTCCTTGGACCTTGTCATATATTGAATTTGTGATTGGAAGTCTCATAGTCTATATTTAATAGGTTGGGGGTTTTTTTGGTTGTTTGTGTTAAGTTTTTCTCTGGACTAGAGCTCCCTTGTTTTCCAAAAGAATCACACAATTTTATATTTAAAATAAACATTGTAGACTCTGCAGCTTTGAACAGAACTGTTTTCTTGATTTGTTCTTCCTTCCCCATGCCCATACTATTGCAGGAACGTTTCCTGTTGAAAAGGTACACTGACTTCATTTTGCAAGATTTGTATTTTAAACTTCCTGAGGTTTTACCACTTTGCAAGCCTCAGAAATGTCAGATGGCCTGCAGTACAGTTGCAGTTCCTTCCATATCACATGGATGGATGTACTGAACAACGCTCTCTTTGTGACTGTGCTGGAGATCGGGAGCTTTTTCCAGGCTTTTTCCTTACTGTATGTACAGTCAGCTGGCTCCCACAGTTTATAAAGGTACCTTTATGGGAACAAATCATGCTCTTTCCTGAGAGCTCCTCATGGCTGAGCAAGGAGGAGGCTTCAGGTGGTACTGTCATGTGCGGGAGAACCCCGGGCCTTCTGGAAGTGCTGTGTCTGGGAGCAGACACATCCAGTAGGCACATTTTTCTGGTCTGTGCTTTTCATTCTGAAAAAAGACATAAAAGTTTTAAGTTGCAGCCCAGTTTTGATAAAGCACGTGTGGGGTCCCAGTGTGCTTTCAAAATGGTGTCAATAGTATTTCTTAAACACTTCAGTATTTGATAGTATTCGGTATTATTGGAACAGTCATCATTGTCATAAAATTAAAACATTGAAAAAATAGAAAGCATCTAGTTTCCTTTGAACTCCATTGTAGTTTTCGAGAATATAACTGTCTTCAGATAATGTTTAGAAGTCTTTGAGTCTGTATTTATGCAGTGTATTTTTATATTTCTAGTGTTGGACTCTTGCAACAGAAATGTAGAGTAATAGGAACTTAAATTGATAGTTTATAAGAAAGAGTGGCTGTTTCAGCTTGGTGTTTTCTGTGTCTATTTTGATTTTCACTGTGCTTTCTTCCAAAACTAGGTAGAAATTGCACTAAATATACCCTGTGTTGCTGAACTACCTTTATGTTTTCTGTTGTCAATTCCCCTATAATGAAATGCATACATTGAGTTGAGAAATTTATTTCTGTGCATGCTATAGCTCTTGCACCTAGTTTTGATTATTTGTAATGGCTCCAAATTTCACATGATTTAGCTTTCTGTGGCTTTTGGTGGGGAAGGATTGTTGTGTTTGAAGAGACAACAAGGCTTAAACTTACATTCTGCTCTCATGTAGTGCCTCATTATATAAAGGGAAATAAAAAAGTTGAGATTTCTAGTTAATCATAGATTAATTACAGTTTAAAAAGAAGAACTAGTTCCTTTGTTGTACCTTAAGAAGATCTCTCTCTTGATAGTTATAAAGGAGTTTCAAGAGTATGTAGAACCTGAAGAAGGCTACCAAGGATCACCACAGAGAAGAGGCCCTTCTTCTGGCCAAGAGGATGAACATGTTTCTCTGCCACTTGGAGAAAATGTGCTGACTCACAACCTTGGTATTCCTGTGCTGGTAGTTTGTACAAAAGTGAGTTTCTAGTTGTTGGCTACTGTGGAAAAGTTTAATTACTTTTCTTCTAGAAGGCATGCTTTATACAGATGTGCAAAATGAAATTTGGATTAATAGTAAAGGAATTTATTTTAAAAGTAAGCTTCTACCATCAATGTCAATTTTTATTTTTGAAGACGGGTCATGACCTTATCAATCATATGCTAATTATTCTATCTTTTGATTTATAGGTGACATTTTAAAACCAAAGGCTCAGAGTAAATGTGGGGGGTGTGTGTGATATTAAGGGCACGTGTTTTAAGATGTGCTGGGATTAATTGACTGGGATTTTCTGGTTTTGTTGTTCTCCTTCCAGTGTGATGCAGTGAGTATACTAGAGAAGGAGCATGATTACAGAGAAGAGCACTTTGACTTCATTCAGTCACACATTCGTAGATTCTGCTTACAGTGTATCCTTTCCTGCACTGAAGAGATTTGCTGTAATCTGGAAGCAAGAAAATACCTTTTAGTGTTGAATTGCCCATAAAGTTAATCTGAGAAATTGCACTTCAAGATTCCTGGTATTTAGTTATTTACTGTGTAGCAAGTGTTTCAGAAATGTTGAGAGATGTATAAAACTTTTGCTAGTTTTTAAATTGTGTATGGGATTTGGAGCTTTTGCTACTTTGCAAAGAATTTGTCTTGCATTTTGTGAGCTGTTCTTTCTTGCGTTTTCCTCTAGAACTTGCAATTTCTGTGTAAAGCTGAGATCTCAGCTGTCTCTTAAGTTTTTGACTTTTTCAAAGTTAAGTAGCTGGGAGGGTAGGTAACTTTTGTGCACATCAAAGAAAATTAGCATGAGTTTTCTCCTGATATAATCCACTTCCTCTTCCTGAAGACTAAATGACTAGCTTTTGCCTTGAACTACTCAAAATTATGCTTAGTAGAAATACGTCCTTCAGCACCTCTTTTGAAATTCTTACTATAATACAAAGATTGTATCTTACATGATTTTCCTTAAATAAATAATCAGATGGGGCTGCCTTGATTTATACGTCAGTTAAGGAGGAAAAGAACCTTGATCTGTTGTATAAGTACATTGTACATAAAACATATGGTTTTCAGTTTACTACACCTGCCTTAGTGGTAGAAAAGGATGCAGTTTTTATGTAAGTCAATGTATACACAGCATGGTTTCAGATTATTTTCTGTTAAGCACTATACTTAATATAACATGTATAAAAATAAATTGAATGGTTTGTGTTGTTCAAAAGTTTAGCGTGTAAGCCTGCTGAAATACTAAATTAAAGAAACAACTTAGTGCATGTTACTTGACTCAGAGTATACCATTCCAGCTTTTTAATAGCTTTGGAATTTAGCTGAGAATTAGGACTGACATAATAAAATTGTCTTATTCAGGTGGAGGGCAGTAAATAAATGGTCTCTATAGAAGTGCTTTTTTTGGCTGAAAAAGCAGAGCTTTTCTTCTTTTTATAGACCTGCTGGTTGGGACAACGAAAAGAAAATTGCCATTTTACATGAAAACTTCACAACAGTAAAACCAGAAGATGCATACGAAGACTTCATTGTAAAACCTCCTGTAAGAAAGGTAAAAAGGGATAAAGTGTTCCCTGCCTCTCAACAAATAAGTGCAGTTTGTTTGAATGGCTGCTAATAACTATTAATATTGAAGAACTCCACATCTAAATGGATTTTTTTTGTATGCAAATGTTTGAAACATCAGGATTTCATTTTCAGCAAGCAAACACAGAAATCGTTTGCCTTAGTGAATGAAAGACAGTCCATAAATAACCATTTCACATGAATGTTTTTACATGTGTGGGCCAAAGATACTTTTTGAAAATGGAGAATACTGTTGTAGAACTTCAGCAGTTTACATATGTGCACACGTGGCATTGAGGTTACTGTGTAAAGACAAACCTTGTAAAACAAGACAGGCTATCACTATCATGTTAAGATGCTAATGACAGATTTCTTGATGTAAGGCAAGAGCAGTAAATAATACATATATATTCTGAATATTGCTAATTTTGTGAGCATGGCCACATTGGAATAGGATATGTGTAAAACAGATAATACAGAAAATTGTAAATGAAATTGTATTTTGGTCTGTATCAGAAAGCTGCTTTTACAACTTTCTTACATGTTTATCCTGTATTGGAAGGTATTTGTAAAAGGGAAGAGCTGTTTGAAGCTCTCATGTAAGGGAAAGGTTTAATCTTCGGCAACTATAGGAAATAATCACTGCTATTAGCAGCCTTACAATTTACAAGAGCTAGCATAGTACTTTTGGGAGCTGAGGGCTTGAGTGTGGGCTTTTATGGAGTAAGGTAATCTCAGCTCTTTGAAGAGATGCTGATGAGATTAATACCTAAATTTAAAAAGATAAAGTGGCTGCTTACCAAGTACTCACCCTAGGACAATACCCACAGGCTGGCATCAGTGCTAGTCTACTTCATTCACTTTACAATATCTAGTTTTTAATGACAACATCTTTAATATTACTATTCTTTTAAATGTGAAAGAAGTTTTCTTTAAAAAAAAACCAACAAAGTAAAGAATGGTATTAAGGGTTTACCTCTATCTTCCCTTTTGATCACCAAAACATAAAAACCTCTTACAGTAATTTCAGTTTTTACTTCTAATAACAAAACATTTTGTTCAACAGCTAGTCCATGATAAAGAGCTGGCAGCAGAAGATGAACAGGTATTTCTTATGAAGCAGCAGGTAAGATGGAAGAATGAAAATAAGTCCTTACTAAATAAGGTATCACTTTAAGCTCTCCATTTTTATTGCGTTCAGTTTTTCATTCCTCATTTAAATCACTAGATAGCAGCTTTGCAAATTCAGATGCAGTTGTGAAGTAAGACTTTTCTTTAACAACTGTGAGTAGAAAATATGTCAGGTTGAACGTATGTTGAGAACAGAAATAATTTACATTTAACTCAAGAGGAAGAAAATAATTAGAAATTTCACAACATGGATGTATTGATCTGTAAAGTATAAATACTTTTAAAAAAGAATGTCTTAGTGTTGAAGTTTTCTTACAGCCAGAGTCTTAAAACAGACTTTAAGGTGTCAAATTTGTCTGTGCTGTATCTTGTTACTTTCTTTACTGCTTTATTGTTTAAAAAACCTAGTAGTACTTTTCCTGGATAGTTGATTATAAATACCATAAAGGTTACAGACTTGGGTGTCTGTGGTTCTGGTTTACGGTTCTGGAACATCTGTGTAAGACAAAGGACCGAAGCTTATTTATTAATTTTAACTCTGTCCTCTAGTGGTAAAGTCTGGAAGTATATAAATATCAAAGAGGGAAGCTTGTAAATATCAGAAAAAACTTAGTAAATAAATTAATGGTTAGTCAGCTTCGTTGTATTTTATTCCCTTATATTTTCTGAAATATATTTAATATGTTGTTTCTGCAGTCATTCCTTGCCAAACAGCCAGCAACGCCTACAAGAGCATCAGTAAGTAGATCCAAGAGAAGAGTAGGAGGTGTTTTGTTTCCTTCTAGGGGAGAGGGAATGATTATAACCCAAAGTAGTCCATTTTTGTAAAGAAATGTAAAATACAGAATCTTCCTAAACTGCAGAAAATGGGGGGGGGGGGAAGGTCAGTATTTTAAAATGTTGCTTATAAATTACTTCATTTTAATTCACTGTGGAAACAGAAATCTCTGATAATAGAACTAAAGATTTCCTACAGTGATTCATCCTTTATTTCAGTGGAGGCACATGCCCAAAAATAATAGGTGTTCTGTTTGTTTTTTATTTTCCTCATTGTGCCTAGGGTAACAGTGCTGATACAAAGGTTTAAAAGGCAATTTGTATGTAATATTACATTTGTTTTATATAAGCAATCCATTTAAGTTCTTCTCTGATTTGTGTGATTTGGACTTTTTTAAGGAATCTCCTGCAAGAGGCCCTGCAGGATCCCCAAGAACTCAAGGCAGAGCTGGTCCCACCAATGTACCCAGTGCCTCACCAATAACATCAGTTAAGAAACCAGATCCAAATATTAAAAGTATGAATAAACTTTCTACTGTTGTTATCAACTCTTATTTTCTTAAAAAACTAAAAATCATTAAAAATTTATTCACTAATAGCATAGTTTAGAAACAGAAATTAACTTATGACACAGCTTCAGGTTTGATTTTTTTTTTTTTAATTATTATTTTTATTATTTTTTATCTTGTCATTCAT
>JANHGN010016572.1:0-46362 GCA_024605025.1 Megaceryle maxima
TTTTTTCTCTTTTTTTTTTCTTTTTTTTTCCCCAAGCTTCTCTGCTTTTTGTATCAGTAACATAAAAGCATTGTTTAACGTTAAGGACTATATGTCCTCAAACAGGAAAATAGGCCAAAAGCTGTATATATCTAAAGGACAGAGCTCCTTAGTGTTCAAGCACTCAAACCTGCAGTTGAATTTGTAAGTGGTAAGAAAGCATGCTTTGCCAAGACAGATTTCAGAATAATGACAAATTATTTTCATGCCTTTATAAGTTAGCAAATGGATTCCTCTCAAGAACTGAAAACATTATTCTGGGCTGGGATCTACCTGCCTATATTTAGCACAAAGAGAATTGTGTAGGAAAGCTAATGCTTTTAGGGCAGCCTTTTGCTTTTTGGTCATGACTTGAGGTGTTCTAATCAAGAATTCACGTCACATAATTTGAGCTTTTAAAAATAATAAACAGAATATGCAGGGAAATCACACTTCTGTTACCAGCATTAGCAGTTTAGGTTTAATTATGCTTGACTGCTATTTGTGTGCTTCCTGAAACAGAGTAAACCCAATCTGATTAATCCTCTAGGCTAATTGGATTAATGGACAAAACACATCTTCCCTTAATAAGATAAAGGATTGAAATATAATCTCTAAGGGAAGTATCCACCCTGCTGTTAAAACAAACAGATTTGCTGCCTCCAGAAATGGATCTTGCAAGAAGAGCTGGCTTTAGAAGGAAGCAGTTGGGGGAGATTCTTGGTACAGCCTCTCAGACATCTTCAGCCCAAAGCAATCAGTCATTTGGTAAGTGCACCCTATCCACATGAAGGATTAAAAGCTGGGGTTCTATAGCGCAGCATAAAGACTCCTTTGAAGGCAGTTCAGTGCTGTAGCCTCACATTGCTATATGAAGCTGAAAAAAATAAATAAAATCACAGATTAGCACTATCTTGTATACCTGGCCTCTATGTTGTGCAAAGATAGGCAGAGAAAATGAGGTTAGTGTCACTTCTGTGTCTGGTCTGGCCAGTGGGAAGCCATCCAGTCTGTGAGAGATGCCTTGTGCCTTCTCTGAGGGTCCATACACCTGCATGTGATTACACATTGCCCAATTAAATATTTCTGCAGCACATAAGCAGGGGAGATGATTTTGAAAATACGAGAGGCTTTCTTGTCATTTATTCACCTAATTATTTAATAGAAGGAGCATAAGGAGCAGTTGTCACTTCAGCACCAAGTTGCTTCTTCCTAAGCATTTTCAAGCCAGGCTCAAAAGTTGAGTTGTGTGAGTTGCATCTATGAACAGTGTGTATTATTATATTTGTCTTCTGCAGACACTGTGCTCCATGAAAAATGCAATCCTGCGAGCAAAGTGAAGGCCTGGCCCTACAAATACATCTCCTACAGCTTTCTGTAGGTTACTGACTTGAACTGTGGCAGGCCACCAGAAGAAGGGAATCCCTGAGATGCTCCTGATACAAGAAGAGCCAGCATAGAGGACACAAGCAGTGGGAACAAGTACTTGTGACTCACATATGGACAAGACTGAAAAAAGCCAGATCTCTGGTCCTGGGATGGGTTTGTAAAATATTTGTATTGATATTAACAGTTAGTAAAAGATGTTTCAAGCCAAAGAAGTGTCTGGAAAATGTAATTCTAGGCTAATAATGGTTATACCAGTAAACTTGCTTTTTCTTGCTGTTCTGTTTGTGTCTTTCCAGCTGCCTGCCATAAGCAGAAACACGCATTAGGATTGCTAACAGCCCTTGCAAAACAACTGTTAATTGTGTTAAATACAGAAAACTAGGAAACTCACATTGAAAACTTATGGTCAAGCCACAAAAACCTCTTGGTAAAAAAATATTTCTTTTTTAGGAAGAGTCCAAGGAAAGAAAAACCACTTCTTTAAAGAGAAAGTTAATAAGCAGTCTTTCCCTCTATCATTAAATTTTAGATGAAAACTAACCAAATCTGGCTTTTCTCTAACGTTAGACTTGGAACATATATTATGTATAGGAGGGACTCCAACAGTTTCTTATGCTCAGGGTGGGGACCTCAAAGACAGAAACCATTTTATTTGACCCTCCTCCTAACACTTGCACAGGTGTAGGGGAGACACTAGAACATCTGAGTGCCATTTGAATTTTGTGAGCAGACTAGCACCATTTGATGAACATGTGTGAAACTTGAGGAGGCTCCATCTCCTTACAAAGAATAAACCTAGGTTCATAGAATGATTTGGGTTGGAAGAGACCTTTAGAGGCCATCCAGTCCAACCCACCCGCAGGGACAGCTGCAACCAGAGCAGGTTGCTCAAAGCCCCAGCCAACCTCACCTGGAATGGTTCCAGGGATGGGGCATCAACCACCTCTCTGGGCAACCTGGGCCAGGGTCTCATCGCTCTCAGTGTAAAAAATGTTTCCCTTCTCTCTAGTATGAATCTCCCCTCTTTTAGTTTAAAACCATCACCCCTTGTCCTGTTGCAACAGGCCCTGCTAAGAAGTCTGTCCCCATCTTTCTGACAGGTCCCTTTAAGTACTGAAAGGCTGCAATAAGATCTCCCTGAAGCCTTCTCTTCTTCAGACTGAATAATCCCTCCTCTCACAGCAGAGGAGTTCCAGCCCTCAGATTACCTTTGTGGCCCTCCTCTGGACCTGATCTAACAAGTCCATGTCGTTACTGTGCTGAAGACTCCAGAGTTGGACACAGTGCTCCAGGTGAGGTGTTTTAAAGTTGTTAATATGCTTAAAAAAGAGTTAAGGGATGCTATGAGCTGACTTGGTGTGATATAAATATGACTCACTTGTGTCTTAAAACATTGGATGTAGGTCACGGCCTGTTGTCTTCAAAAGGATACTGAAGAACTGGAAAAGGTTCAAAGAGAACAGCAAGTATGATCAAAGACTTGAAGTATGGCCACTACAAGGAACTAGGTAGGCTCTGATGCTTCAACCTGTGTGAGGGATTGGTACCAACTGTTTGCTGGAACCTGGTTAATCAACTCTAACTGGAGCCACATTCCCAGTGAACTAATGGAGGTGGTTTTCCACGATCTGGCTAAGATGGTACAACTGCTAAGTAGGATGTTGTGGTTACAAAACAGTTCTAGCTCAAGAGAAGAAAAGTACTCAACAGAGAGCTCTGTTAAGGGTTACTAGACACACTGTATCAGGCTGAGAAAATCCCTAAGTTAAAAGTGTTAGGAAGCTGGGGCAGTACTCTAAGCAGCATGGGCTAAACAAAGCTTTGGTGTGAGCCACTACAGCTGTGTTCTTAGGAGGCCTCTTATGCTTCATTCTTGGTTCAGATGGACTTTCCTTTTAGTATCCTTCAGCTTAGGGCCTATGGAGTCTTCTACAGGATTGCCCAGAAAAGGAAGCATGTTTTTTGGCTTGTGTTTGCTACAAAGGAGACAGTATTTCTGTTAGAAAAAACACGGGGCTCTGTAAATCCCAAAGGAAGTGTGAAAGCCACTTGTTCTGCTGTGGTTCTCTCTCAAGAAGCGTTCCTGCTGCACTGGTTCTTAGTTAAGTGCTTCTTAACAAGGTGCTGACATAACAAACTGCTCTGCTAAGACTGCTTGAAGCTGCCCGACCCCATCAGCAAGCACTTCACGGCAGGTGACTCGACAGCACAAGGTCCAGCACTGAACAATTTACAAACAATCTTTTAATCCAACTGGAATGTTAGTGACTATGCTGGAGTTGAGGAAGGCAGGAGACAATGAGTAAGCACCCTCTACCTAACCAATAGAAAGCACCAGTAAAGGGCAGAAAAAGATGCATGAAGCAAGACGATGCTATGACTACTGGAAACAACTCTTGATTTGACTACTTGGTAAATGCAGTCTAGAAGAGTCTAGAGCAGGATTCTTCTGAGGAGTGGTTGAGGGAACTGGGGTTGTTTAGCCTGGAGAGAATGAGGCTCAGGGGAGACCTACTTGCCCTCAACAACTCCCTGAAAGGAGGTTGGAGCCAGGTGGGGTCGGTCTCTTCTCCCACAGAACAAGTTATAGGACAAGAGAAAATGGCTTCAAGTTGCACCAGGGGAGGTTTAAATTGGACATAAGCAAAAATGTCTTCCCCACAAGGGCTGTCAAGGCCTGGCCCAGGCTGCCCAGGGCAGTGGTAGAGTTCCCATTCCAGAGGGGTTTCACAGCCATGGAGATGTGGTGCTGAGGGCCATGGTTTAGTGGTGACCTGGCAGTGCTGGGTTAATGGCTGGACTTGATGATGATCTGAAATGTCTCTTCCAACTAAAACAATTCTGATTCTATGCTGGGCTCCTTTTAGCATAAATTTCTTCATCTTCAGCCCCATGCTGACCAATACAAATGAACGGGCTACTAAAGATGCTAATAAACTTGTTGTTGTCATTCTCTACCTTCCTTTCTAAAAATACCTGGATTGTGCAAAAGATGATGAGAAAGCAAAAAATCTCTGTGGAAATAATCTGATTCTACAGTGTGTGAGGTTTTGCCAAATCTCTAGAAGCTGCTCTTAATTCTCTGGCTAGATCTTATAGACTCTTTGGATAACAGGGCTTTAGCTAGATGCCTCAGCTAGAAGCTTGGAAATCGTTCCAGCGTTTCCTGCTAGTTGTTGGAGTTGTATTTCTGCTGGAAGATGACCAAAATGAGAGGAAAGGAAGTCTTATTTTTTTTGACAAGTAGTTCCACTAAAAACTGGCCTTCTTCCTGCTCTGGCGCAGCAGCTCTCACAGTACTGGCAATGTAGTCAGCTGCGTGTCCACATCTGGACAAGAAATGACTAAATTCACTTCATGTTGTTTGTTTCTCATAGGAGAAAAGGTCATCTCCCATAGTCTTCCCCAAAACGAGGCATAACACCTGATGTTGTGATGTTTGCTCTTCAAAAAAGACATCGCTGAGGGAGTTGAAGCTGAGGTAAGAGTTTAGGTATAGGGAAGGAATTTTAGTTATGGCTTGTGCTGCAACCTCCAGCTAACTCTTATGAATGAGGTGGTTTTAAGCGAGTTGAAAGGAACCCTGCTATAAAGTGTGTGTATTAGAAGGGGATTTTGACCCCTGTTATGTCTTTGCCAACACTCTGTTGTGGGAGCTTTCCAACTAGAGGTGGCCAAAAATGTCTGTCTTAAAGGAGGAAGATCACAGGCTGGGTATGCCAGCAAGGAGGTGGTTCTTCAGTTGAAGTCTGCATCTAAAGAGAAAGGAAAAAATGCTATGAATGTCCCTGATTCTAATTTAGTTGCTGGAGCTACAATGAACAATTAACTAGTTTATTTAATGAGCCCTAGAAAACAGTTAGCAGAGATCTGTTATGTCAAGACACATCCAAGCAGCTTAATGTCTTCCTGTGACAGCTGAGAGCTCTTGCACACCAGAAAGGGGCAAGAGGTGATACAGCTTGTGATACTGCCTTGCAAGATCACAGAGTCAGAGAATCACAGCATGGTAGGGGCTGGAAAGGATCTCTGGAGATCATCCAGTCTAGGCCCCCTGCTCCAGCAGGGTCACCTAGAACAGGTTGCCCAGGATCATCTTCGGTCAGGTTTTGAATCTCTCCAGAGAAGGAGACTCCACAACCTCTCTGGGCAGCCTGCTCCTGTCCTCTGTCACCCTCCTGGATGCTGTTGTAATTGGCGAAGTTTAGTTGAAAGACATGGAAGGAGAGGAGGCTGCTTCAGAAATGGCATTCGACGAAGGTACCATCAATTTGGAAGCATCCTCCCTTGGGCTTTACTGGAGAAGACTTGTGAAGTGTTGGCTACCAGCAAGGATTTGGATGATGGAACAGAAAGCGTGCTGTGAAATACAGCAGGTCATAGACTGATAGAATCGTTTAGGTTGGAAGAGACCTATATGATCATCAAGTCCGACCATTAACCCAGCACTGCCGCATCACCACTAAACCATATTCACCAGCACCACATCTCCATGGCTTTGAAATCCTTCCAGGGATGGGGACTCTACCACTGCCCTGGGCAGCCTGGGCCAGGCCTTGACAACCCTGTTGGGGAATAAAGTCTTCCTAGTGTTCAGCCTAAACCTCCCCTGGTGTAACTTGAGGCTATTTCCTCTTGTTTTCTCACTTGACCCATGGGAGAAGGGACCTCTGCAAAGATGACACCAGCTGGAAACACGATGTGCAAGGTGGGTTTCCAATCAAAATTATCAATAGACATTAAATCACCAGTCACAAAGAAACGTGATGAGAGTGTGAGGAGAGGTAGAGTCCTGTCTGCCAGCCTGCTCCTTAAAACGAGGAATCGAACAGATTATATGGAATCGTGCATGCAACAAGTCGCCGACAGGGCACCAGTGTGGTCAAAATAACTGCCGCCTGGGACGCCTATGGGGTTCCCACCATTTTTAGGCCTTTTCTTTTTGATTTAGACCAAAATCGCCACTTTGGCTTAGTACAGCTGGCAGCTTTTATTGTCCCGGTGGAGGTTCGCTGTTTCACGTCATTTCCTTCCCCATCGGGGCTTAGGAGAGACCAACCCCCGCGCGTTTTGGGGGTTTCTTTAGGGGGTACACGTGGAGCTACGGCGGCAGCAGCAGCGCGTGCGCAATAGGGGCCGCCTTAGCTGTGACCGGGCTCACGTAGCGCACGCGCCGCCCGCCCGCTCCGCCCCGCCTCTCCGCTCGCGCGGGGGGAGAGGGGGGGGCGTGTCCTGGGCGCCTATTAAAAGTCCCGGCGGGGCCGGCCGCGCGTGCGGTGTGTTACGCCACTGGGCAGCGCGCGGCCGCTCGATACTGGCGCCGGTCTCTTCAGCGCCCCTTCAGCCGCCGTCTTCCCCTTACCCCTTCCGCGCCATCTCCGCTCAGGTGAGGCTCGACCTGACTGCCCTCGCCCTGCTTCTCACCGGTCGGTGGGTGGGTGGGTCGGTCAGGGGGAGGCGGTGTGCCTTGAGAGTTGGGGTCCGGGCGCCGCGCGGCTGCCGCTACGTGTGCGGGGGTGGGGGCGATACGTGGCAGCGCTCCGCCGCCGGCCGGCCCGCCCTCCCTCTCTCTTTCTCTCCCTCTTTCCCGGCGAGGGGCCGGTGTCCCGGCCCTCCCGGTGGTTACGTAACGGGAGCCGGCTGAGCCTCCGGAGGGGGGCGGGAGGGCGCCGGCAGGCAGGGCCTCGGCGGCCCTCCCGCCTGTCTTCCCCGCGGCTGGTCGACTAAAGGCTCCCGCCGCCGCCTCCTCCTTCTTCTTCTCTTTCTTATTCTTCCCCCACGAGCTGCGGCCGTGCGGCCCGGTCCCCGCGCTTAAACGTGGCCCCGACCCTCTGAGCTTTCCTTGTCTCCTCAGCCCCGGGGGTGGGCGGCGGCACAGGTAGGCTCCCGCCCGCCGATCCTGCTCTGGCAGGGTCCTGGCTCTCTGGCATCTCCCGGGCACCAGCCGGAGGCCGGCATCTCCGCAGCCGGGGTCTGAATACAAGGGGCTACGTGCAGCTTACGGCTCCCTGAGGAGCGCGGGCACTGAATGGCTTCGCGCTTGGGTGGATGAAAAGTTACTGATCCTGCAGGGTCTGTGCTGGTTGTCACACCCCGTTTCTGTAACCACGGACGCTGTATGTAGTAGTTACATCGTGAGGAATAAAGCTTATCTTGATTTCCCTCTCTTTCTACTGCTTTGGGTTGGAGTCAGGCAATTGCATGATGTAAAACTTCTCTTGCATCTAACTCTGCAGTAAGCTCTACCCCTGAGCAGGTATGTTAACAGTATCTAATCCAACTAGAAGGTAAAAAGCATCAGCATGACGACTTAAAGGTGCTGTTCAATGCAGGCAAAATAAAAATGTCCTGTATGCTTAGAGTAAATTTTCTAGTTTGCCTGAAAAGCTGGATGGTCTTAGAGGAAAGAAACTTCAGGGTTACAGAGGGAAGGTATCAAAAAGATTGCCCAAATACTTTTTTTTTTTCCTACTGAATTCAGTAAGAGTTGTTGCAGAGGTGCTTGAGTGTCTAAGTATTCACCTCCTTTGGATGCTTAAAGCTTTCATGCTTAAGGTTTTAGTAAATGAAAGAAGGCATTGGTTACAACAAATAAACGTTAAATGCATCTTCAATGCATTCATGCCAATGACTATTCTGTGTGTGCAGCACTCTGGAAGGGGTGGAAAGTAAAGGTAATGAGCTCCCAATTTATCAGAGAAGCAGAAGCCTGCTTTTGGGTTGAGACATTCTTGTACTGTTCTGCCACCCATTACTACTACTTGTGGGTCACTGCTGGATACGTTTGAATATCTTGAACTATACTACAAAGCACTTGTTTTGATTTACAGTGTTCTGCACTGCTGCTTAATTATGTGCTGACAGAACCAGTACTGATCCCCCCCACCCCGGGACTCAAAGTAAGAGGAATGTGCCTATGCTAAGTGTTCATTCTGCTGTTTAAAAGGTAGCTGTGGCATAGGTAGGCACATCTCTTCCAGCTGGTAATTGATTTAGAAGATGAAGAAGCAGCACCGTTTGGTGAACAGCTGTGTTGTCCAAAGCAATACCTGACCTGTGCTCTTCACATGGGCTGGGAGATCTGATAAACCAACTCAGATGGGGGGGCTGTGGGGGGGGTGGAAGTACTGCCTCACCTCCAGCTATTTCCTGATGGATGTGGCTTAGTTCCTGTTGCTAATTTACTGTGTAGCTCTATACATGGTAGGTCATCTTCTGGCCCAGCAGAGGTGGTGGTGTGGAGACAGGAACTGCTGCAGAAGCTTGGGTTAATAGGGTTAATGTATGCTGTAAGAGCTGTGCATCAATAGCAGCTCTCTGACCTCTATAGAAATTTAAACATTGCTGCATAATGAATGGGTTTAAAATCTAGCTGAGGCATGCACGTAGATTAGAAAATACCAGTGTGGTTTGAAAAACATAAATGACAGATAATGAGTAACACTGTGGAAGGAGTGAGGATAAATAGAAGTTTATGGGAGGAAAACTCTGCCTCCAAGTGGAGGTTGATACAGATAAGGAAACTTTTTTTTTCTTAAAGTTATCTGGAGGAATATGCTTGCTGAAAAAAAACCTTCCTCTATCAATTGTGTCTGTTTAACTGAGTGTAAATAAAGTTTGTGCAGAATCAGCATCTTTAGTGTCTCTTATGCTGTTTCCAGGCAGTTCTTGCAGTAACTTCAGGCAGACTTGCTGTTCCCTTCAGGCTTTCTGCTACTGCAGTTCCCTTCAAGAGGAGCAGGCTTTCTGCTACTGCAGATCCACCTGCATGGCTGCAGCTTCAACCACAAAGAGCTCTGGTCTGTTACTATTTTTCAGCTGTTGGTCATTGGGATTGTCCTGCTTTCTTTGTAATCACTTTTAATATCTGAAAACATTCTATATATCTCTATAGCTATTCTGCGAAACCTTGAGCAGAAGGATAGATAGGATAGCCTTCTGCTTGTTGTGTCTCAAGATAAGCACTCTGCTTCATCACCAGTGTTCTTTGTCTTGGCTTAGAAAGTTAAAACAAGTGGGCTCTGAAAGGACAGTGTCCATACAGTGATAGTCTGGAAGAAACTAAGGGAAAGCTTGCTTCAGTTCTCCTTGGGTGTAGATCTCTGTACAGACACACCTATTCTATGGCAAGACTCAGGAATGTTGTCTTCAAGTTGGCAAGATGATATTCAAAACATGTCACCTACTTGGCTTTAAAATTGATTCTCATCTCTTACTAGTTTTTTTATATTATGTATAAGGTTACTTTTATTACAACTTTGTAATTAAAAATAGACCTAAACCATACCATGATCTTTCATTAGCTGCAGTTGTAGAAAATATTTCTTCTTTCAGTGCTTGGATCTTGATTTTAAAGGAGCCTTTAAATATAATGTGCTAGAGAATTTAGGGAACTGGATTGTAATGTTTCTGTCTGTGAAGACTGTTAAGCAGTGACAGCTAGATGGTCTTGGTACTTTGTGCTTACTCTGGCAAAGTTCTTTCAAGTGCTATTTCCAGTCATGTTGAGTCACAAGACTACAACTTGCCCTTGAGACAGCAGAGGTTTAGTGAGGTGAGCAGCTACCATTTCTGGTGCGATCCTCTGCCCTTATCACGCCTAAACTCAGCTCAGTCTAACTGATAGATATATATATTTTTTTACACACAGTGGGATACTGTAGGATTGTCAGAGTGGATCAGTGTTTAAATCAAAAGTTGAGAATCTTGGTGGTACAGTTTTGACTCCTGGCCTTGCAGCAGACTTCATTTTGGCTAGGTCGCTTATTCCTTCCTAAATGAAGTAGTTGTTTTGGAATTGCATTAGAGTTGTTCCAGAGTAATTCCATGTTGAAGTACACTCTCAGTTTCCATTTTCTATCTGGTTTCTGGATCCTGGTAAGCACCTGGAAGCTTGGATTTGGCAATGAGGAGACTTGTATAATAAGTGTCTTCAGTTAAATGCTTTAGTCTTTGGTCACCAGTTAGCATGACCTTGATTGTTTTGAGGTGATATCACTCTGTACTTTCTTAACTTCACTTTTCCTTCTGCTTGCCTGGATGCTATGTGCATGTCTACTCTCCTGTGACTCTTGCAGTTGTTTCTACTTGTAGAGCAGAGCTGAACTCTTTGTAAGTCCTCAAAAAACCCGCCTCTTGAGTTTCATAAGTTGAAGCAGCGCTGGTTTTGTATCCCTATTGTTGAGGAAATCTTGTGCTGCACTTGGCAGTATCATTCATCTAATTGCTGCTTTGCTTTACTTGTATCTACATGTTTCTTCTTGGCAATTTTTTTCATTTGTGGGTTTAGGTTTTTTGTTAGTGGTTGGGGTTGTTTTGTGTGTTCTTTTTTTTTTGTCCTCCTGCTCTGCCATATTTTAGTTTTTCAAAGCCTAGCAAATATACTACTTAGGGAAAGCTGAGAAGCTCCTGTGTTACAGCTGTCAGCTGGACTCCCACTTCTGTGTGTGGGTAATGGATTCCCTCCTCTCTGAGATGCTCAACTGTCATCATTGTGTTTGCCTGAGGGATGTGGCCGAGGAGGAGAGTCTGACAGGATTAATGTAGAGAGGATTTTTGTTTTGCTTTACTTCATGTCGCTGACAGGAAGAAATTAAGCCTACTTAGCTGGCAGCCTGTGCATCTAAGAGATTTCCAGCATCTATCTTAACTGAGCTTTGTTTTCTTTGATTTGGGAACCTGTAGCTGATCCTTCTGCAGTAGTTTTGAAAGCCATGCTATTTAGCAACTGCTGTTAGGGCAGTGAATGCTTGGCTGGCTGCTGCCTTGGGCTTTGTTTCCAGCTCTCTGAATTCAGTCTGGGAGGGAAGTAATCTTGGGTGGCTGAAAGCTATTACGGGAGTCTGAGTCCTTGCAAATGACAAAGAATTTGGAGACTGCGAAAGAAAATTGAAGTCAGAAGTGACCTCTGGACATCATCTATCCTAATCTTTGAAGCTGGGTGAGCTTGGAGGGTACATAAGGCTGCACGCAGGCTTGTCCTCTTTAGTTGCAAAATTCTTCCAAGAATGGGCAATAGATTTTTTTCTGGGCAACCTCAGTGCCTACCTGCTGTCACCGTCAGAAACTTTGGCTTTGTACCTACTTACAATTTCCCTTGTTGCATTTTGTGACCGTTGCCACTCGCTCGTTCTGCTCTGTGCCTTTGGAGGTGTGAGGAGGGAATAAGGTTGTCACTGCAATCAGAGTCAGACCAGTATTGGAATGGACTGTAAAGGTGGGTAGAGAAGTGGAAAAACTGTCCCCAAAGGATTCTACTCAGATAGGCTTTAAGACCTCATTCATCATCATGCCACGCAAGGTAGAAGTGTCTCAGCACAGGTGGAGAGTAGACATCTTTTTCATCACCTTTTTGGTTTTTCTTTGTGTTTTAGAAGAGTTTCATAGTAGTTAATAGTAAAAAGTAAACTTCCTGAAGATTTTCTTGTGTTTCACTGAGTACAGTAAACAAATAGCTCAATGAATTCTGAACACTGATAGTGTTGGCAAATATTTATTATGTAGTAGAACTGTTTGTGCTTTGTAATTGATTCACAGATGTATTGGCTTGAGTGCCAAATGAGCAGGAGGCACTTGGCTTTCTGCAGCTGAAATATGAATTGAGCAGTGTTTTTAATAGCAGTACAGGTATGCATCGGTGTCCTTGAGCTTGTGGATATAGATACTCTTAAGTAAAGAGGGAAAGGAAATTGGCTACCAAGAGAACTTGATTCCAGATGTGACCCATTCATTTACAGCAGTTCCTCAATTGGATGTGGTGTTTAGTGGAACTGACATTAGTCACAGAAGGGAGAGGTAGGGTTGTATAGATGCTGTCACAATACCTGGTTTATGCTGAAAACTAGGGAAGTGTTACAGGCTGGCTGAAGAGTTGTATATTTGTTCCTTGTGTTTAGAGCAGCGGTTACACAAACGGATTAAACCCGCACCATTACCAGAAACAACCATTTTGCTTTCCTTTTGCTCTCTTTGGCTGCCAGTTCCTGCCTCCAGATTCCCCTTTTACTGATGTGGATGTTACATGGCTGTGTAGTGAACTGTATCAGAGTGGAATTAGGGCAAAATGAGCATTTTGGGTTCTTCTTGGTGTGGTTTTGTTTGTTTTTTCATTAGTTATATTTGAGACAGCCTGATGTAGCTTGTTGCCTGGCTGCCTGTGGAGGGGGACAGGTGAATGAGGAGGAGGAGGTGAGGAATGCTGCTGTGGACAGTGGGGCTGGTGTAGGGCATGGTGAAGCTGAGGCTTCCCTCCCCACATTTTCACTTGAAAACTTAGTTTCTGCCCTTGAATGTGTCAGAATGTTTCAGCCCTTCAGTTTGTGGTCATGAAGATTTCAGATGTAGAAGAGCTGGAGATTGTGCTGCTTTCTTAGGCTTGCATGAATTCCTGTTGGTGCCAGTGAAATTGGGCTTGCCCTGTCCAAGAGGCAGCCCACGGAGTTGGTAAATCTAAGCCTGAGCACTGCTTTTCCTGTAGTGCTGGAGGTGGAAAGGACAGGAGGGAACTAACTGCTTCCTGACCCTTCAGGTGCACTATGAGAAGAGACCCTGCCCTCTGGAGTTAAGGGGGTGTGTTCTGGCTGTACCTCCACCTGGGTGTGGGATGATTTTCCTGTGGTGTGAGACTTTTGAGTTTTCCTGGGTTTGTTTGCAGCTTCCTTGTGTGAATGGCATGTCTGGATTTCGGTTGTTTGCTATCAGTACTGTCAACCCAATCAGAAGCATATTGCTTTCTTCCCTCAACAGGCCAAGCCACTTTGTAGATGGACTTGCTTTGTAATGTTGGTTTTTTCTTTTGCCTGTTTTTTTTTTAATTTTTTTTTTCTTCTGTAGTTGTCTTGCTGTTGGAAGAATTGTAACACAGCTTCTGTTAGTGCACGCCATTGTTTTCATTGTTCTGAGCAGATGCAATACATGGGAGTTTCAGCTTTTGTGTTTTGGAAAAAAGGAGTAAATCTTATGAATTCCGAGCCAGTGTAATTGCTTTCAAAGTATGCAGTAGTGAGGAAATCCCAGGCTGTTAAAAGGGTTCAGGATCTTGAAAGGCTGAGTGCTTGGCAGCTGTCTGTGGGAGAAAGCACTGCCTGGGACCCTGCCCTGGGCTTACTGAGGGACTGAGTGTGAACCAGCTGATGGAGAAACCCTTTGTGTCAGGTATGGAGACTGGCCTCATGATGGTGGCAGCTGAAGAGCAGGACCATGCTGCTAACTTGCTCTATGGGCCGGTTGTATGGGATTTCCGTTTAGATCTGTTCCACTGACATCTTTCTGACTGATTGCAGGAAACATGGATTGGGTTTTTTCCATTGTGTGGATGAACTTGATAATATGTACTTTAACTCAGTATCACAGTTGTGGGGTTTTTTTTTCAGTGTTTGATCTTGGTTTTTTGGTGCTTTTTGTGAAGCAGCTCTGTCTGCAGTGTCTTAGATGTCAAAATGATGAAGAGTGCTTGTGAAGACCCTGCTATTCTTTTTTTCTCTTGCTACACAAGACCAAAGTTTAAGAAAGTCTGCAGGGCATCAGTCTTCTGTGAGAGCTGCTCAAGCTTAACAAGATCCCACTATCTCAGGAACTAGTGAAAGCCCCAGGAGAATAAACTGTCTCACTTGAAGGCAGATTCAAGTTTCTAGTGAATATGGATTTATTTTTTTTTTCACCTACTTTGTTTCTTTCATAGGTACGTGGTGAGGTGACAGCTATTGAATGATGGCATTCAACAATGCTTGGTATACTGTAGCCCTTGGACTTCTGCTGCCTTTTTCTTATGCCCATACGGACTTCTTCACTTCCATTGGTGAGATGCTTTGGTGTATATGCTGCAGAGCTGAAAATTTATTTACAGCTCTCCAAACTGATTCTGCTACAGAACTAAATCCACTTACTCTTACAACCTTATTGACTTCTGTGAGAAACAGACTGTCAGACCAGTTAGTCTAATGACCCAGGCTAAGCTTTATATTCATAAAGGTATTGGATTTTAAACAAAATTTTGATGTGACTGTTGCACATTTGTAGAAGCAAGCGAAGCAGCTGTTGAAGGTACATAATGATACCAGTATGTCACTGTACTCTCCCTTGGGTTCTGTGGACTGTATCACTTTGAGATGAAACAATTCAGGAAATGAAGCAATTATTAATTAATAACAGTCTATTAGGGGCCCCACTGAAGTCATGCAAGCAATCTTAATAATAAAATGCTGGATTATTATTGTATATCAAACATGAAGGCTTTGTGTATTTCTGTAGCTTTGTCTTTATTTGCTCTGTTATGTATGCTTGGATGAAAGATTACTCTGTGGCAACTGACTTCCTTTTTCAAATTAATCTTAAATTAGTTCTAATAATAAATATGTGATATTACATTAATTTCCATGGCAACAAGCTTGGTCCAACATGAGATTTTTCTCCAAAAAAAAAAAAGCTTTACTCAAATACTCTTTTGGGATTATTTAAGCAAATGGGGAAGAATTTTGGAGAAGAAAGTGTTGAAGAGGGAAAGAAAATAGAAGAGAGAACTCTTCTATTTTCTGTTCCTTTTTTTCTGTTCCTTTTTGTTTGTTTGTTTCTCTTCGTCTAACCAAGCTAATTTGTTTTCTAGGTCATATGACAGACTTAATTAATACAGAAAAAGATCTGGTGGTGTCACTGAAGGATTACATTAAGGCAGAAGAAAGCAAGCTGGAACAGATCAAAAAGTAAGTAGCTTGCTTCATAATGCTAATAGTTAATAATTTGAGTCCACCCTTATGTAAAAAGTGCTTCCCAAGGCTGATTAAACTGGTGGAATTTTTCCTCTGAGGCAAAGCTTAAACTAGCAAGTTTTGCTGGGTTTTTTTTTTAAGTTATTACCTTAGAGCCATTGGTTTGTTTTATGGAGCTTTCTATTGATGAAACGTAATCAATCCACTTTGTGTGATACCTTCACTTTAGGATTCCTGCTTGCACACAGTTCTGAAGGGGATGTAGTTCTTTCAGTGACTATTTGCATAGTGGAAACTAAAACGCAAGAAGTCTCTGGATGAGCATTGCAAGGAACTGCAGTGGTACACAAGATGTAAAAGCTCTAACAGGTGTTGCTGTGGTCTTATCGTTCATGAGTGGCTAACCAAGGAACAGTAACCCACTCCAAGAGCATACTATATTTAGATTTAAAAGTAAAATAAAGCAAAATAAAACTTCTTTACTACTATTAAAAATAACAAGAGACCTAACCATTGCCATTACTATGTAGCTCAGCTCTGTAGATGTGAGGATGCGAGTCAAATATGTCAGATTTTCAGAGCTAGAAATAAAAGTGTTTGTATCACTGAACAGGGTGGCTTCCCAGCATCAAAAAAAGGCATATAAATCTGTCATGAGGATGTTGAAACAGTTCTAGATAGATGCATGATTTTTTTTTATCCTTCGTGTATTACATTCTACCATCCAGGAAGAAAGATGGTTCTGTTTGACTGTATTTATTTTTATCACTTAAAATACAGAGTTGGAATTGCTGACAGGTTTGGGATGCTGTAAGTATATTCTTTACAGCTACAAATAAAGATGGAAGGATGCTGACTGCACGTCCAAAAGTGCGTTAATACAGCTTATCAGATAAGCATTGTAGCTTTGTTTTTATTACTAGATGTGCTTGCTGTCAGGTCAGAATAGTCAGTGACTGTCACAGAGAAAGAGGGGAACCTGGAAAAAAGGCCAGCATCATTTGAGTTTGTTGGGCTCTGTGCTTTGGCCGAAGGATACCGGGAGCTTGTGTTGATTTAAACTCTTGTCAAAGTTGGTAATTTGCTGAAATGTGGAGGATGGGCCACACCTTGTGGGTGGCTTGTGGTGGAGGCTTTTATGAAACAAACTACTTGAAAGAAATTCTGGCCTTGTGGTTGTAGCCCGTGGTTGCAGTCGCTTTCAGCTACCTGTTAGATGTGATAGGCCCGCAGTGGGAAATGTACAGTGGGTTTGACAGTGCACAGTGTGAATGCACAGTTTGTTGAAATTGGTTTCTTCACATCTTTGGCTTGCCAGAAGGTGGAGTTGGTCCACAGGAGCACTTTGAGCACTGTTGTGGAGGGAACCCTTTCACTCATGCTGCTGCTGGCAAAAACCCAGATGGGAGCCATCAGAGCAGAGGAAAACAAAGCCGGTGTGGGAAGAGTGAATGCAGACAGTGGCACCTTTACCAGTTGTAACCACCTACCTGTCTTGGGTAAAGTAGGCAATCATAAATTAAGCACACCAGTCCTGGAACAAGCTGAGTGCTGGCTTGTGTGCAGAGTTCCCTCCAGGCTACAAGTTTTGTATTTGCTTTATGTTGGTGTTGATGTTTGGTATTCTGCAAGATGTGGCTTTAATGATTTATCCTGTTTTCAGGGTGGTGTTACAGGTCTTCATGCTCTAGATCTGCAGTGTTTTGGACAGAGAGGGGAAGTTTGGTTGTTTTGCAGACATGTAGTAGCACAGTGCTGGTGCTTATAGCACAACTGATGAGCTTCCTGACTTGGGGCTGGAGCAGACTCCCTGGAGGTTTTCATTAACAGATGAGCAACGGTCATCAAAAGGTGTGCGTGTTTCAGAGTGCCTTGGAGTTCTAAGTGGCTTGTGTCCCTGGCAGAGTTGGAGAGATTGGTGGAGTCAGAGCTGTAGCACCAGAAAGTTGGTCTGGGTTCCTTGTTTGGGACCGTGAGAACTATGTGTTTCTTAATACAGGCTTACAGTGTTGAAGGAGGCTTTGTGCTGGGAGGCAGGGGGCTTATCATAGATTTAAAAGTGGTCTAAATGTAAAATAATTTGATAGGCATTGAACTACTTTTTTGTAAATTCTAGAAAAAAAGAGCACTTAAAAATAGAAGATCAAAAATGTGGGTAAAGCTTTGTTTTTGATTAGCCCTGCATGAAAACTGATAATGGGACTGCTGGCATGCTGCGTTTGGTATTTGTAGGAAGGAGTTCCTTCAGCAGTGTTGCAGCAAAGACCACAGGAGCAACATGAGATTTAGCTGCAGCTGAGGAAGAAGGTTTGAGGGGGAGAAAAAAAAAGGTGGGGGGCCCTGTTTTGCTCCTTCCAGGAGAGCTTTATATATAGATAATGTAAAAGCTTGCAATTTGAGTCTTATTTTTTGAGCTGCATAGGAAAGACTGCTGAGTTGCTTGAAATGAGTTTTACAGCAACAGATTTTTACAAGAGACTTCAATGAATGTATATTTTCACTATAGATGGGCAGAGAAGTTGGATCAGCTGACAGATACTGCTACAAAAGACCCAGAGGGGTTCTTGGGACATCCTGTAAATGCATTCAAGTTGATGAAGCGGCTCAACACAGAGTGGGGTGAACTGGAGAGCCTGGTTCTGAAGGACATGTCAGATGGTAAGCATGCCTTTCCTAAGAGCAAGGATCACATTAATTGCATTTACTTGTCTGTCTTCCACATCTCATGGTTTGTATTAGAGTTGTAAGTCTGCTTTTGAGGTGCCTTTATAAAAAGTGATGCTAGAAGACCTGCCATTTTGCTGTCAGTGCTGTAATTTGAGCTTTACAGAAATTCAGGAACAGTGTGTTGTTGAACTGAGTAATCTTCTGGGATATGTTAAATTTTGCAAAGGATGAGGGCTTGCTTCATGTACTTCATGTCCCCCTTCTTGCAAACTAGTATTTTAGGAAGTTTCATCTCTGTGTGATGTCTCTGAACAGAAAAGAGGGAACAGAACTCCTCTGAGTGCAAGACATGCGAGGCTGTCTTTGAGTATGGTCAAGTGCTGTTGCTGCTGATATGCCCAGAGTTGTTAAAGTGTGATGGCTTGAAACCTGAATGTTGGCAGAGACTAAGCATTTGTGGAACCAATCTGAATTAGTGTAGTTAACACTTTGTTGCCTCTTCTTTGGCAAGAGTAGAAGCTCTTTTGTAGGGAACAGGAGGGAAAATAGTTTGCTACTAAGTGTCTTTCACAGTCAAGAATCTGAGCTGATTAGATTTGACCTGTGATAATTTGTCTCAACAGCAGGGGTAGGCTTGTGGTAAGAAATTATAAAAAAAGCAAGAGTTTTCAAAACAGACCCAGGGTTAGTTTCTGAAAAGAATTGGGCACATTCATTTTCCCTGTGGCTGCTGTGAGGGACTGAATATACCAGCTGAAAAGGCTCTGCACCTGCCTGCCAGAAATCCAGACCAGTGAATCTTAAGTCCTTCATCTGAATGAGAGAAAAAAAAAAATTCAAAAAATACAAGTGGGCTGTTTTGTTTTAAGAAGATTGTCAGGAAAAAGGCAAATATTGGGAGAAGCACAGCGTAGTAAAAGAAAGGATGCACAGGAGTGAAAGGATATGGTACCTAAATCAGGAACATCTTTACATAAACTAATAGAGTTATCAGGCCTGAATAGATAAGGACTACTAGAGTGTGGCAAAAAATCACAAAATTGGCCAGCTCATTGTTTTTTTGGATGGCTTTGCACTGGGAGTGTTGCATACTATGGTGATGCTGTGTAGTTTTCTAGTAGTGGATTATTAGGTATTTGGATATTAACAGTCATAGGTATTGTCTTTTGACACTGTAAAGCTTGATGTGCTTCTAGATCTGGGGAGAAAACAGTAGAAAAGTTAGTTTCTACTCTACCTTTGGAGGGTCTTCTGGGAACAGCAGTGGTTGTGCTTACTAAAGAGTAGGAACCTTCATAACCTGGGAGATGATGACATATGACTCTATTGACCAAGAACGATTCCTAGGGAGAGTTGTTTTGGTTCTTTTTATGGGTTTGTCATGTTTGTTTTACTTTACAGAACCTACTTGTCTTCTGTTCTGTAAATGTCACCCTGGTGCTTCTTTAAAAAGCCCCCAAGGTTGAATTTTGTTCATTGTTCCTTAGCTTTCTTTTCACAAAACAAAAAGGGAAATGCTAACTGTTCAACACGTGCCTTGACTTCAGTGCAGAGTTTTGTGCAGATGGATCTTGAGTAACCTTTTGAATGTGGTGTGTTTCTGAAGTTCGTGTAAATTCCTTGGGCATTAATGCGCCCAAGCCCACAGAAAGTGGTTAGGTTCATAGTGGCAGCTTAGTTGCCTAAAGAATGTTCAAATGCTTGCATTTAGACATGAGTGGTTTTGGTTTTCATCACTTTGCTCACCAGCCCTAATCTTTACAGTGCTATTTTTAGCAGTTTTGTTTGGTTCTTTTTGTCCTCTTTGTAAATTTGTAAATTATTTGTAAATTCCACATAAGTAAATGAAAAGCCTTTTGAAAGGCAGATTGTGTGAAATGGTTGCAGAAACTACCAGTATATTCTGTCATATTCCCCCTGTGGGGGTGATCATTGTATGTAATTTTTTTCCTTAGCTTGTTAAGACAAGAACAGTTTCTACAAGTATCCTTTAGAAAGAAATTAGGGCGTTTGTTGGTGCTCTGCAGGGCTAATAGCTCTTCCTGGCTTGCTTATGGCCTTTACTGAAATGTTAGCTTTCCTTGGGAAAGGGTTATTTCATGCATAGATTTTTATGGAATTCCTGGGACAAAGAGGGCCAAGTGTTTCACTGTCTTTCCCAGGTTTTATCTCCAATATGACTATCCAGCGGCAGTTCTTCCCAAATGACGAGGATCAGACTGGTGCGGCGAAAGCCCTCTTGCGACTTCAAGACACATATAATTTGGACACAGACACCCTCTCAAGAGGGAATCTTCCAGGTAAGAGTTGCCAATGCTGCTTTCAGAATACTCTGAACTTGTACTAAATGTCCTGATTGCAAATTATTTTACCGTGTTCCGTTTTAACTGTGTAGTGTGAAGGTAACAACAGGAAAACATTTGAGCTAGGTAAGAATTTATGAAAAGTGGCATGATGTGGGTTGTTGAACAGATGACATAGGTGTTGGTTTTAATTCTTCTACACCTCAAGAGAGGAACCTGTTGCTTCAGGCTGTGCTGCTGAGGAGAAACCCAGGAAGAGCTGACCAGCTCTGGCATACTGTAGGGTGCATTGGAAGCTACATTCTCTTGACTTAAGGGCCTGGGAGGCTTTCTTCTGCCAGCACACTGCCCAAGTGCATGGGGATAAAACACACTGGTTTTGAAAAACAAACACATGAGTTTCTGAGTTGAAACTTTCCTTTGTCCTGGCTTTCTACTCACTCATGCTAATCTGCTTGTGCTAGAAGGTGAAAAATTCTTTTTAGTTGCAGTCTTCATATTTCTTCTAGGTATAGTAAGATAATCTAGTGTCAGTAGTTTCTAATAAGAAAATGAATGTCAATAAAATCTTGCTTGGGTGAGGATTTTGCTTGTGTTGCAGTAGGTGTGTCCTGGCAAATGCCGGTTTTTATTGCTGAATGTGATGCATTCTAACAAAACAGCTCAATCACTTCTTTCCCTCTCATGAATAAGATGGACCTTTCAGTTTGGGAGTGTCTGAAGGGTTTTTGAGCTTAAACTTCATAGAGTGTATAAACTGTAAAACAAAAGACAGTGCACGTGCGCAGACTTGAGCTTATGCGTTATTACTCAAGGTAATCTTTAATAGGTTGATAGGCAGGAGATGTGCTTCATTCTTGTTAGAAGACTCTTTCTCTGAGTTTTCCTTGTTTCCTCTGTTAGAAAACAGTACTGTGCCAACTGGCAACAAACCAACTCTGTACAATCCATCTGTGTTTTTGCAAGTGCTCATTCTGGTCAGATGCCTAATAAAATTAAGGGTAATTGGCTTTACATGTTATGATGTGTAACTTTGCTTTTGGGTTCAGTTCAAGACTGTTGTAGACCTCCAGATTCATTCTAATATAATAAGCAGTTCATGGCTGTTTTCTTAAAACAGCACAAGAATACAAGACAAAGTGCTTTGGGTGGCCTGTAGTTTACTGCTTCTTTGGAAGCAAAAAGGTATCCAGGCTGTGGGTAACAAAGTGTAATTGCAGAATCTGGAAGCTCTAGAGTATACAAGATAATAGGTTGGTCGCTTCAGCACTCCGGAGAGGAACATCTCACTTCTCCATGCTTCTTCTCTTCCTTCTCAAGGAATTTGGCCAAATCTTAATCAAAATCTTAATTACCATTGTATTGCTTAGTAATTCTTTCTTGCATTACAGACTATGCTGTTTCTTTATATTAATTATCAACCCTATTTGATGATTGCTGTGTTAAGCGCTCTCTTAAGAGCTGCCTCTTCACATATGGATGTTCTGTTGCTTCTAAATATACTGGGCTATGGCCCTGCAATCTGTTACTCATTCCAGAGGATCTCTCTGCCTGACAGCACTCCACCACCACACCCTGTTTCCTAATCTTTGTGGTGTTTTAGAGCTTGCAGCCTAAGGCTCAGGAACCTGAAATCAATGGCCATCGCGGGATGGACCGCAAGGTGTTTAATGAGAGAGCAGAAACCAAGTCATTCTGTGGGATACTGCATTTCATGGACTGTCTTTTCAGCTATTTAATGTCTTCAGGCATATCTTGAACAGAAGAATTCCCCTGTCTGAAGGCAGCTGTGGGAGCTGCTGTTTGAAATGGAGGATGTGTTAAGATGTAATCGGGAATGTAATGTCAGGAGTAAAACTGGCAGGTCCGGTTTCATTTTTACAAGATTAATTTTGGTTTTTCATTGGGCAGTAATTTTACAGTGGCAAAAATAGGAATCTGTAATTTGCTTACTAGTGCTTTCATCTTTCAGAGGTATCTTCAAATGTTTCTAAAAACAACTGACTTAAAAAAAAAAAATCTTGAGCAGCTGGGAATTTACTGACTGTTTTCTTTTTCCTCCCCCACTAAGTTGTGTCTAACAAGGTGTGCTTCAGTAACATTTGGAAACAGTAATACAATGGCTTTGGAAACAGATTTTTTGCAACTTTAAATTTGTCTTCTTATTGTGTTTGGGGTTTTGAAGAAAGAAGGTTTATTTTCTTTTATTTTCCACTAATGGTAAAGACATTTAGCTAGTTGCTGGTATTCTGGCAATGGAAAACTGCATCTTGCTGCTTATGTGTTCTGCCAAGGATTTACAGGCTTCAGATACTCAAATGGAGTCTAACAAATGGCCACCACAGAAAGGAGATGTTGAACAAATAAACTGTGCTGTGAAGAATAAGAAATAACTGAATGTTACTCGGAAGACTGGTCTGGAATTTTATGTACATTCTGTTTGTTTTAAATACAGGTGTCAAGCACAAATCCTTTTTAACAGCCGAAGATTGCTTTGAGCTGGGAAAGATTGCCTACACTGAAGCTGACTACTATCACACTGAGCTGTGGATGGAACAAGCTCTGAAACAGCTGGATGAGGGAGAAGTGTCCTCTGCAGATAAAGTCTACATTCTGGACTATCTGAGTTATGCCGTGTACCAGCAGGGGGATCTGGGCAAAGCCATGATGCTCACCAAACGGCTTCTGGAACTGGGTATGTGAGAAACTTGCAGCTCACCGTGTTCCAGCTCTGTGGCTGAGCAGGTGCTAGCTAAGATTTGTGTGGAGGAGCGCAGGCTTGCCTGTGCTCTGACTTGTGTGTGGGTTCTTAATGGATTATTACTGATACTACCTTTAACATCTTGATGTGTAGTTTTCAGTAAAATAAGGCTTGTATTACCTTAAGTCATGTTTTGCTACCCTGTTCTTAGATGGACAATCACAATCCAACTCCCATGTCAGAAAGTGTCATGGTTAAGGATTGCTCCTTTTTTTATTGTGGTGTTTTTCTGCCTCCTGTCACTGCTGCCTTTAACCGCTTAGTTAAACCATCTTAGTCATTACTGCCTGCAGTTTGGTTCTCTTACTGTTACTTCTCTCTCTGTTACTTCCCCTTAAGTACAGGCAAGAAGGAAGCTAAGAAAACAAACTAAATTAGTGATACCAAAATCTCTGGATTATTTAAATGTAAATTAAACATACTTTAAATACACAATACAACGCAGTGAGCTGAGATTGTCTGCTTTATGAAATATGAAAAGTATTTATGTTTCTGCAAATATTGCACAGCTTGTGTGCCACCATGGGAAGTTCAGAACTAAACCTAATATAACAAAGGCTAGTGAGAACCATTTATTAATGATCTGAAGCTAATTCTGTAAGTTTACTGATTGTTACTTTGTCACCAGAAATCTTAATTCCTATCAGGGAAGCTTTTTAAAGCCAGTCGAGCTGTCCCAGCTCTTTCCCTGCCCTATTCCTTTGTCTCTACCTCTCTGAGGAGTTTGGCTGGAATGGCCAAACCCTTTTATTGCTTGGACCCCTGTGCTTGCTGAGGATCCTGGCCTCGCAGTAAGCAATTTCTTAACCTGTTAAAGGGTTGAGGTTAGCTCTGAAAGCTCCTTGTGTGTTTTTCTGCAGATGAGTAAGCATATGTGCATGGTGCAGGCTAGGGTCGCTTCCAGCATAGCTCAGTTTTAGCTGCCCTGTGAATGCTCTCAAACCAGAGTAGATGTTCTTGATTTCTGTTTGAGGAGTGTGCATCTGTTTTTCTTTCTCTTTCTGTAAATAGCCTCTTCTGGATACTTCTTCACAAGTTGGAAACATGCCAGTGACACTTAATTTTTCTTTGTCAATAGATCCTGAACACCAAAGAGCAAATGGGAACATGAAATACTTTGAATATATCATGGCTAAAGAAAAAGAAGCCAATAAGTCCAGTACAGATTCAGAAGATCAGACGGAGAAGGAAACTGAGGTTAAGAAAAAGGATTACCTGCCCGAGAGAAGGAAGTACGAAATGCTGTGCCGTGGGGAGGGTCTCAAAATGGTAAAGTGGAGTAGACTGTTTTCAACTGAAACAAAACAGTGTCAAGAATTTGTTTGGTGTGAAAGCAAGGAGGTTGTTAGAGCAGCTGGCTGAGCATGTAGAACTGAGGATTAGTGTGTGTCTGATTTCTCCCCTGTTTCATTCTGTCTAGTAGGAAAAAAGTAATGCTCATGTAGACACAGCTGGCTAAATTGGATGCACTACATAATTGTAATAAACTGAGTAAGGATGCTGAAAATCTAGGTTTGTGTGGTAGTGAATGAGAGTGGGTTTCTAGACAAAGCTATTTTTAGTAGGACTGTGTAAAGTACTGGTTGTTGTGGTATTATGGAGTAACAATAGATTGCTGAAAGCACTGATTTCTGAAACTTCATTACAAGTTAGAGGTGCTTTAAGGTTGAGAAAAGGAATTGTTCCTTCCTGTCTCTTGTTTCCAGGACATCATCTGTTTCTTAGAGATGTTCATGTCACGTGGCAGTTCTCTGATTCTCTCTTGCTCCACCTTGCTTTCAGACTCCTCGGAGACAAAAAAGACTCTTCTGCCGCTACTACGATGGGAACAGGAATCCTAGATACATTCTGGGCCCTGTCAAACAGGAAGATGAGTGGGACAAACCTCGAATCGTTCGCTTCCTTGACATCATTTCCGATGAAGAGATCGAAACTGTGAAAGAACTAGCAAAGCCGAGGGTAAATGCCTTTGGCTTCTTTGCATTTTGGAGTCTTAAGTTCCGTGTGTGGTTTTCTGTGTGTGTGATACTGTCTCCTCTCAAATGCAGAGGTGTGTTTTTGGTGTGCTCATACCTTGCTTTCCTCACCTTGTAGCTCTTGCTGACACACTCTTGAGACAGCAGGGAAGCTGGAAATTGTGTAATTAAGAGAAGCAGGTAACAGCCATGCAGGATTGTCAGACTCTTAGGGCAGACACAATTGCAGTGCACGCTGTTTCAGAGGAGGAGAGTGTTCTACAACAGAAAACAAACGTACTGCAGTTAGACTGCTTTGAAGTATACATGTCGTCTGGGTTGGGGCTTTTTGGTTTGTGTGGGTTTGGCTTTTTTTGGTTGGTTTTTTTCCTCTTTTCTCCGGTTTTTGGGTTTTAAAGTCTGTATTTGCCAAGGTTGTGACACAGAGGAGAGTTCTGTCTAGGGCAAGGCAGCTGTTCCACTGGTCCTGGAACCACATGTTATTGTGTAGACAAGAATGAATGGTGGTATTCTCCATTCAGTATATAGCTGACTTCCATCTTTGTCTTTCATGCTGCCTGCAGGTGATAAAGCTTTGAGAAGGTAGTACTTAATCAGCTTCTCATTCTCAAAGCCATCTCATCAAACCCTGTTTCAGAAACTGGATCCTGAGTTTCTTGTTTCAGACTGCAGAATAATCCAGGGCAGCCCCACTGTCAAAATAAACAGGAGTGACCAGTGCAAACCACAGATTTACCAAGTTGCTTTCTGTATGCAGCTGGTGCAACTCTGCATCTCAAGATATGTATTGATGTAGTTAACTTGGTTTATTTTTCCATCAATTACCAGTTATTTCTAAAATAAGATATAAAATATATTTTTCCTGTTTTTTTATTTGTTTGTTTTTAGCCTAAATGTCTCTTCATCCAGAGAGGGAGGAGAGAATGGAGGTTAGAGGGATAGGTGTGTTAAGTATAGACCAAACTCTTAGCTTGGTCTGCTGTAAAGTAAACCAGCTTTGGGTATACATGGGCACATTGAGCATGAGGCTGTCCTTGGCCACTGCACTGAGTACTAGGTAGCCCAAAGGTGATTTTAAAGCTTCCTAAGAGCCGATAAGTCGTATTTCTGATGTAACATTCTGAATTGTAAGAAAGAAGCACAAGTGATTCTCTTCACTTGCCCGTAAAGCTTGCCTTCCTGCTTTCCTGTCAGGCAGCCTGGCTGCAGGTCTGAAAACAGAGCCCCAGTTGTTTGTCTGTAGATGATTAAGCCCCTTTGCTCCTGCAAAAGTTCTGGCATTGTGTCTGTGGCATATGACTGACTCACTTCAGGGAGTAGAAATAAGTTTAAGCACTGAAAATTAAAACATAACAAATGTGATTTCAACTTCTGGACTTGATGAAAGAATTGTCTTCCTATCAGATGTTTGGCTTGTGATGAAGACTTGGAGATTCATAGTTAATTAATGTAGAAGCATCTGTATGCGGTTATGATTCCACATATTTCATATGGCTGAGGCTTTGCAGGCCTCAGTAATGTTTAGCAAGAGGATTGTGCTTTTTTTGAGACTGAAAAGTCATCTCTTTGTTCCCAATGCTTGGGATGGTAACTATCACCACCTCTCAGAAGACAGTGCTGTCTGATCTGCGCCCAGCTTTCTGCTGTGCTCCCAGCGTAAGCTGGCGGGGTGAAGCCTTTATCTAGTTTGGAGAGTCTCCCTGGAAATTGTAGTTTGTGCCTTGATTTTTGCACCCATGTGCCTGCATGGGATGAGAGGAGGGGCAGCATATTAAGAGGTCCCAGTACCTTTTCTTATTAATGGGCTTGGAGACACCTTGATTTACTTAGTTTATTTTAACAACAGGAAAATACTACTTCCAATTGTTTTGAATTTGGTGTGGCATTTTGTGCCTCTTCCAAAATTTGGGCTCTGCAACTCAACTCTTCCAGTTATGAATAATGGGTGGTTATACATGATCAAAGTTCAAGGGCACACATGAAGTTCCAAGTCAAGGGTATTAATGTAGATGGGATGATGTCAGGTAAACAGAGCATGGTAGAGGGAAAGGAAGGCCCTGAACCAAGAATTCTTGCTCTGTCTAACTTAGGAACACAATGCAAGTGTGTGTGCGGCCTAGGCAGTTAGTTTGTGTTAGCAGTCGGCATTAAAGGAGTTCAGTGCTGCTTTTAGTATAGGAAGAATCAGAAAGGTAGGGTTTGATTCCTCGTTGGCTTATACAAGATCACAGGGTTGCCTGGATGCAATTGAACTGTAAAACTCACCGTCCGTGCGCAGGGCAGAGTGCTAACAAAGGACCAATTGTACATATGCCATAATGCTGTACTGCTTCCAGCAGTTGTTGCAGCATGAAGGAAATGAAAGCTTCTAGTTTACTTTATTCAGATGACTGTTCTTCTTGCTACAGAAATGGAAACATTACTTCCTGGAAAACTTGACCTTCTCTAATGCTCTAATGCTTAAAAAAACCCAAACACCTAAAACCTTCACTTTTAGTAAAATTGGAGACTCCCCCTCCTTCCTTCTCTCTCTGAACTTCCACCCCCTCTAAAAAAGAAAACCACTGCAAAAGGGGTGGTTTGCGTGGTGGCTGGCGTGACGTTCCCCCCTCCGTAGGCTTCTGAATGGTCGGATTGCTGTGATGCAGTATGTGCTTTGTAATGCAACTATTCTGATGGTTCGCTTCACAGCTGAGGCGAGCCACCATTTCAAACCCAATAACAGGAGCCTTGGAGACCGCACATTACAGAATTAGCAAAAGGTAAGAGAGCTCTATGCCAGACGTTTTGGGCCTGTAATGAGTGTGTACGTTCTGCTCATTATGGGGAAAAAGAGGTGGTCTAAAAAGACAACTTTGTAGTCCACCGCTTTATTACATGCAGATCTGTAACAGGCTGTTACTGCTGAGTTTCTCAGGCTTCTCCTTCAGCTAGAAGTTCTGGGGGTGTATTTTGATTTCTTTCTTTTTTTTTAACCTTCTCAGTGTATGTTCTCAAATGATGATCTATACAAGAAGCAGTCTACAATCCACGTAAAATATACATGATGCTACAAAACCTATAGTAGAATATGGATTTATTTTTTTGAATAGTCCCTTCCCCTTGTATAACTCACCAACCTAAAATTGCTCTCCCTTTTCCTTGTAGAATCTAGCAGAGCACTTGAAGTGCTTTTGCATGTGTAAAGAGATGCTTTGAGTCCTCATTGTGCATGACAGCTGGAGTGGCAGCAAAACACACATTTGTTCGGTAGTCACACAGCATCTCGTTGTCCAAAATAATCCCATACTCCTGTCTGGGCTCTTTTCACCTCCTGCTGACACAAATCTGGCAGAACACAAGCTCATTTTCACCCAGCTCCTGGTTCCTTCCAGCTTGTCTGTTAAGTACTGTGACAGGTCTTGAATTTAGCAAATGTTTGCCAAAATTGGCTGGCTCTAAAAGAAGCCCCCTGCCTGCCCCCTCCCTGGATTTAGTAGTGGTGATTGAAGATTGGCCACGTGTTCCATCAGCATTAAGCCTAAATTCTGAAAGGAGTTAAAACTTCTGGGTGAAGAGGAGTTGTCTGTGAAACTCAGCATCATAAATAACTCCCAGAAAGTCTCTAGTTTAAAATGAGAAAAAGGAAAAAACAAAACAAAAACAAAAATAAAAAAGGAGGAAAAAAGTGAAAGGACAATCCAACCAAATTTTTCCAACCAATTTGTTTTGATTTGGCCATGGCAGCTACAGCTTCTGTTGCCCTTCTAATATTGCTAATTAAGAGCATTGCATACCATCCAGACCAATCGGAACCCTTTCAAACACCTGGGGCTTGGCAAAAAAGCAGCCGACTAGGTGGGTAAGCCCTTGTCCTTTCTCTTTTTGTAGCTGAGCCGTGCTACTGTTCATGACCCTGAGACTGGGAAACTGACCACAGCACATTACAGAGTCTCTAAGAGGTAAGGGGAACATCTTCCAAAGATATAACCAGTCCGAGGAAGAGTTCTGGGACTGTACTGCTTCATCTTTAAACAGGGTGGGGGGGTGCAAACGAGGATTTTGTGTAATTTTTCTATTCTTAGTCTCTCTTTAGAAGAAAGAGAACGGCCTCAAGCAAGCTGAGTTAATTCAAAGCAAGCAGTCTGCTGAAATAAAAAGTAGTTCTAATAAATGCTAGTGGTAGCCAAGACAGAATTGCAGTCTTCTGCTTAGCATGGCCAGTCTCGTGCAACTAACATACTAAAATGTCGGCGCGGCGCGGGGTTCTGCTCACGAGTGGTGCAAAAGGCTGTCTGGGCAGCTTCCCTCTGCTGCTGAACTTTGGTGTCCATGCTTGCCACTTAAAAGCAGCGCTGATGAGCTGCTGTCATTGTGGGAATAGTGCAGGTTAAAGCTTAGTGATCATTTTGAAGAATTTCCTTGTTTAAATGATTGGAAGTAGCTGCTGCTTTAATAGAAAACTAGTGTTCTTTCAGCTGCTTTGAACAAAACGTGAAATTAAAATGGCTAGCAGCTTAAGGGCTTTTATTTAGGAATGAATTTCTTAAAAAAGCTGAAAGTGCCTCAGAATACTGGATCACAAGTAGCTGATTGATTCAAGAATGATTGTAATGCTCACAGAAACCAGAAAACCATTGTAGCTGAAGTCTGATCCTTAAAGCTACTCCTGTTACAAGTAGTGACAATTAAAGAACTTTTTATTTGTGTAGCCTGAACTGCCTTGTACCCTCCAGAGCAGGACACAGGTCTGTTTCCTCCTCAGGGCATGCAGGTAGTGGGAGTCTTTTGGAAACACTCTTCTGAGCTCTTGTGTGTCTGCTTGTTAAAACTACCTCTGCAGGCCCCCTCCAGAATTACTCCAGGAGCAGATGTCTTCCTGCTTGACATGTGTTGCATTTAATTTTTACTTTTCTGTTTTAATTTTCAAGTCCATGTCTTGTCTGTCTCTGTTACCTGTGACTGTGTATTTTAAAGAAAGCATTTATTCAGTCTCTGACACAGACCATTCCAGGGCATTTATTGAAGAAACCTGTTAATCCATTTGAATGCAGCCTCATGGTTTCTGTCAAACTTGGTGGGCTAATAATAGGAATTAGAGAAGGTGACCAGATCAGTAATTGAAATTGAGATGCATAATTTGCCCCTACTTAAATAGGTGATCCTTAGTAGAAGAACTCGTTATTTAGAGTTTTGATTTTTTTTTTTCTTAGTGGAAAGTGTTATGCCTTGAGACTATTACAGATGCCACAGTCAGAAAAAATAGTACTAGACAACACTCATCATTAAAAGCCAAGTCCCTTATGAATGTGTGCAGCTGACTGTGCAGACAGATCTCATTTGCCATCACCTCTTCATTGGTTTTGTGACATGGCAAAATGGCTTCCTTCTCAAGCTGTAATCCAGAATGAACTGTGTGCTGTGCCTTGCCTAGGGATTCTGGTGAAGTCTAAGGGCAGCGTTGTCCAAAGTGCTGCTGCCTGCCTCCTTGTTGTGGTGTGCTGCAAGCCCAGGACAGCCTCCTGGCTAGTACCAGTTGAATGAGACCCTTAAACCTTTAAGATTTGGGGCTTAAAAAGGCAGCAATCTGGGACTTCATCCAGCATATGTAAGGAACTTGCACAACTCAGTCATATTTTACTGAGGGTAAGAGTTTTAATTGCATATCTCACTGGAAACTGGAATGAGAATTCCAAAGAAATGTACAAGTAAATAGGGCATGGCACACTGTGAAATAAGTGAAGACTGTTTTTTGAGGGTAGGAAGAGACTTGAGGGTAGAGTGAGATTTCCTTTCTCTTTCCTTTGCTTTGAATTCCTCCATATGCAGATTGTTCAGGCTGTGTATAATTTGAGAACTCAACACCTAAATGTATAGTAGGAGGTAAAAGCCACCCCCGAACACCCCAAGCCAAACTGCTTTAGAAGGATCGTGTCATTAGTGCTGGATCACTGAGCTTCTCTTGCAGAACCACTGGTAGAAACATCTTTGTTGGAGCTGTTCGAGCTGGTTTGGCTTCCAAATGAATCATTGCTCCTGAAAACCCCAAAATGCTTGCTTTATTTTTGTAATAGCTGCCTGCTTTTCCCCTTCAAACATTCTTTCCTAGCAAATGCACTTCTAAATTACAGCATTCCTCTCTCTGAGAGGACTACTGTTTGCTGTGCAGTACGTGGCAGGCTGTGTAAGAGGGGGCACCTTGCCAGCAGTTGGAGGAGCACCACCAAGCCAGGCTCTGTGCAGTACCAGAATAAACTCAGCACTCTTGACACCACTTTGAGACACTGCTGTTTTTTTTCTCTCAGCAGCCAGTCAGAGCTTGTAGCTTACGATGTTAAAGTTTCCACTTCAGAAATACCAGTCTGTCCTTTTAGTTACTCCTTGTTGCATCTCTACTAGTACATTTTGCATACTAAATACATTTTAGAAAGTTTTTAAACTTCAGTGCCAGTGTTTTATGGGACCAATGGCAAAAGCTGTTCAGGCCCTCCTAGTGTAGCTGACAGTAAGGCCATAGCCTTTGTAATGTCTGGTACTAGACCAACTAGTGCACTTGAAGGAGGCTTACATGCCTTGGGATGTATAAGCCCATGTATGTCATGTAAGTCTGAACACTTGTCTGCTTTTTTCCCCTACAATTACTTCTGCATGTACATACAGTGCTATTAAAGTCTAGTGAGAGAGAGAATTCTGAGAGGGGAGTAAAGGGAATTACTGATACCTGATGGTAATGAAGATAAAAACTGTTAAAAGCCAGATGCGAGTGTGAGGAAGAAAAGCCATTCCCCAGCATGAATTAGCACGCTGATGAAATTCTTTAGATTTATGTAATACACTGGCTTCCTTCATAGGTGTCTTTTTACAAAGCCAACTGGGACACCAAAATACTATGCAGTCAAGGAATTTTGGGTTGGGTGTGGCAGTTAAGGAAATACCAAATACTCCTGTAAGGAAAATCACCCACATCTTAAACTGCCACGCTTATGAATTCCCAGAAACAAGCTTGTCCCTTCTTGTTCGGTAGTTTTCTGCCCATAGGTATCGGCTGGTTGAAAATAGGATAGATGGATGAAAATAGGATGTTCATGCAAGTGAACTTGTCAGAGGAGTGACAATTTAATAAGGGTACTCTGAAGAATAGAGCTGTGTGTGCTTATTGAATCATGCTGAACCCCGGACTGTGGATATATTAAAAGAAAAAAAGTTTGCTGAGCAC
Source organism: Megaceryle maxima (assembly GCA_024605025.1). Taxonomy (NCBI): domain Eukaryota; kingdom Metazoa; phylum Chordata; class Aves; order Coraciiformes; family Cerylidae; genus Megaceryle; species Megaceryle maxima. The sequence continues at coordinate 32,013 of JANHGN010016572.1, forward strand.
AATTTGAGGCTGTTAATTCTGCATTCCATATGCCACTGGTGAGAGGGAGTCTTTTCTTATTATTATTTTTAGATGGACAAAAGCAGGAAATATACTCCTTCGTGTGAAGGAACATCAGCTGTACATGCTGTTGAACTAGGCACACACTTATTTTGATGTCAGCAAAGGACTAAGGCTGAAGCTACCAACAAAGGAGGGCATTGTAGGGCAGATTGTTCTATGAAGGCCATGAGGCACAGCCTGCAGTAACTGAAGGCCTTCCTGCGTGCTGTGTCCTCAAGACAGCGCGTTTCCTGATGTTCACAGGGTTAACTCCTGCTGTAACTCCTCACACCAAGCTATTCAGCACAACAGGCCTCCCTCTAAGTTCTGCTCAGCAACCGACAGACAGGCTCGCACTTGGAATTTGGTTTCAATTCCCTGTTTCCTCCACCTTTCATAGGCTTTCTTTGTATCCTTGGGCAATAAATTTTATTTTAAAGGACATATAGTACTTTCCCTTCATGAAAGGATGTAGTATGCTCCCTGTCAAGAGCATTCATTGCAATTTACATAACCAATATAGGCTTTTTCTTGGGTTTTTGTTTGGTTTTGTTTGTTTTGGTTTGGTTTTTTTTCTCCTTAAAGCCTTTATGTGCAAACTGGCCAGAGGTAGCCAGAACCTACATTTTGAAGCTGAAATCTGGATTGGGGCTTTTCTGGTGTATTAAGTACGAAGTTAGGATTGCTTGTGAATGTTACCTGTTCAATATGGCTGCAGAGCATGTGGCTGCATAGCTGGTTTCTTGTTTGGGGGAGGGGGGGAAGCCTCAATATGAGGCTCAATATGCCTCTTGCATTCTCCTTCCACCTTAAATCAAAGAAGGTTGCATCGTAACACTTCCTTATACTAACAGTGTTCAGAAGTGGATGAGTCTGTGTGTTTGTGTGAGTCTGTCTTTAGAAATCTTATTTTTCTTTAGTTCATTTGTCATTTAAAAGAAGAAAAATGCTCATAGAGATTCTGTAACCTGTGTCAGTGCCTTGTGTCATGTGTCATGCTACTGTTCCTCCCATGCAAAGTGTTTTGGTTTTATTTTTTTAATATAAACTCTTTATAGAAGAAATAAACCTTAATTTATTATAGATGTGAAAATTCATTTGAGTAGAAATCCTATGAAAGCCTCACTTGCCAGTGAGGCTCTGAGCACAGGTATTTCTGTCAAACAGTCTTGTGAAAGCAGCTGGAACCCAAAAGGCTGAGTCAGACACTAGAGAAAAGGTAGAAGTAGCTGTGAATGAACTTGAATTTTCCTGGCAGAAGGGGGGGAAAAGCAGGGCCCAGCTTGCCAATATTATCAACCACATTAGTGAGTAGTGGGGGACTGCCAAGGAAGGTAGCTAGCGAAATGGGACAGAGTGTGCCAAGAGAGGAGCAGGTAAAACTGAAGGTGCATTGGCTAGAATGGGAAAAGTAAAGCAGAAAGAAAAACATCTTGTGAGCACATGTGGTTTAAAAAAAAGACAGGGAGTAGCTTAAATTGATTTTTTTTTTTAATTGTTTTAATTGTGTTTTAGTACCATTGCAGGGGTGAGTAATGTGAAAGGACAGATTGCTTGCCTGGAAGTGCTTGACATGTAGAAGAGCTGGGTTACAATCACATAAGACTGCCTGCTAAAAGTAACTCGCTCCTTTTTTTAAGTGTTACTTCAAAATGCTTCAGATGTGGGGGTCTAAATTATCTGTCTGGAATGGGTTAAAGCAAAAGTGTTTTGTGCCTGTTCTAGAAAACACCTTGAAGCAGATTTCACATTTTCTTCAGTCATTTTGGGGGGGTCCAATAAGGGAATTGAGAGCTTTTTTAAACCAGTGCTGTAAGTGTTCTTTAAACTAAACATATGTATTAAATGCAGGCCTTTGTAATGCCTAGGAAACATTTCTGATCCCACCAAATTCTTGAAAACTATGGGGGGGAAAAAAATCTCAAATTTGAAGTAATTCTAAGTGTTTGTACTGGTAGCTCACTGCCTATTACTACCTGATTTTATTAATTTTTATTTTTTCCTCCCCCACTTAGTGCTTGGTTGTCTGGCTATGAAAGCCCAGTGGTGTCTCGCATTAACACAAGGATACAGGACCTAACAGGGCTTGATGTCTCCACAGCAGAGGAGCTGCAGGTAAACTGTTAGGACAAGTACAGCGGTGAACATCAGCTGGCATTGTATTTTGGAGGGCTTTGTGTGCAGCAACCTGTTCACCCAGGTGTGCTGGTGAGGTGGCCACAGAAGCTCATTCAAAGCAGGATGGGGTGGTTTGATGGCTGGTTTGATTGCAGGCCACCAGGGGAGTGAGTGGGCTTTTTAACTGAGGCAAGACACAAAGGTGTCTTCGCAGAGTAGCTCTTACTTTAGTGGAAAATGGAAAGGGGGTTTAGATTTGCCCACCCACCTTGCTGTAGCTGGTGTCTCTGTTATGTGCATGTAACTTGAGTAGATTTTATTTTAGAAGTTTATTCATTTGCTTGTGGCTTTTAAATGAACAGCTGCCTCACTGTTTGAGAAAGCATTAATACCTTGAAGGTTGTGCCATTGTTCTACTCTGTCAAGACTCCTGATAATAAAATGCCCAAGCATCTGGTTGAAAATGGAGATTATGAATACATAGAGAGATGGAAAAAAAAATCAATTATCAAAAAGGACAATGGATCCTCTTCATTGACGTAAAGATCAAACAGTGATTTAATGAATAATGTCAAGGTGCCAAGACCTATTTTGAAGAGAATACAGCATGTAAAGTTTCTACATGTGAAGTTTATACAGGAGAAAAAAATATTTTTCTGCCCCAGGGAAGGAAGGGATTCCTTACCTGGAGCACACGGCATCTTGCGGTGCCAGTCTCAGATGTGCTGCTGCTCTTCTAGCCAAACATCTTGTGGCTCCTTGGAGCCTGTGGCTGCCCAGGTCTTCAAGAGTTTCAGAAGGTTCACAGTCAAGTTCCATCCCTTGACAGTGCCCAGATTAGTGACAGGCACTCAGAAATGGGACAATGTCTTTATTGTTCAGTTGGGGGAGGACAGAATTGCTTTCAAGGAAAGCTGACCCCAGGGAAGTGTAGGTGCTGCTGAAGCTTTGCTGGGAGCTGGTGTCCAGTCAGAACTATGAATGCAGACTGAAGGGCTGAGAACTCAAAGCCTGGAGTCAGGTTCTGGCTCTACACTGAATCTGAGTGCAGTCGGAGCTACCTGTGAATACACCCAGTAGGACTTAGCTGCACACAGTCCAGTTGAGCTGGCAGAGGCTTGCCACTTCCTATGGCTTGATTTCTAAACTTACCTGTTGAGAGGTTGTAGATGATGGTCAAATTCTTCTCTGGATAAAATACTGTTTTACTAGATTTTGTGCTTCTTTCACCGTAGGTAGCCAACTACGGAGTAGGAGGCCAGTATGAGCCTCATTTTGATTTTGGAAGGGTAAGTCCTGTTTTCTATTTCCACCTCTTTCTTCTTCATAAGCCCTGTGTTTCTCTTTTTCAGGTGGCAAATTATGGAGTGGGAGGACAGTATGAACCCCACTTTGACTTTGCACGGGCAAGTAAAGAGATGGAGGAGAGATAGTCACCTGGTGAAGCCTGGGCCTCTTGGCTGTGGCACCATTTTTATCCTTTAATGCATATTAAATTTGGTAGTTGATTCAACTTTCCTAATCATGTTAGTGGAGAAAGCCCTCTAAACCACCAGCTGAACTGATAAACATTTTAGGCATTATAGACCAACAAGGTGGTTCTTCAAAAATATAATTTAAAAAGAATTATTCTAAGGAGATGACCAGTAGTTCTTAACAGAGCAAAGGGCATTAGCTTTATTCTAAATCTGAGGAAAGGTTTAGAAATATTTTAGCTGGCCAAGGCACTGGCCACACAAAACCTTTTCATTTAAAATCCCTGAAGGATATACAGCTAAACTGAGGCAAATGTGGCTGCATGGGTGAGAGCTTTGTTACTGTAGTTTACACGACGATTGCTAGCAGAGTTCTGAAACAGCAAAAAGCCTACTGAGGTCTTTTCATCTCACCATCCTTTTTTTTAAAAATTAATATTTTATTTTAATTCTCCCCAATATTTTTGATTCCATCTGCAATTTCATACTGCTGGAAATAATGCCACTGAATTCAGTTGGTTATTTATTGGGCATACGTATGTGTGATTTAACCCCTTCAGATTAACCTTAACACTGTGAATCTGAGCCACCAACTATTAATCAGAACCTCTGCTCTGTAAGCACATGCTCAAAAGCATTGCAAAGAGTTAACCGTTTGGAAACGCATGGGTTAATTCCTGGAGTACTGAGGGCAGCGTTTTAGCACACACAAATATAGTGGTCATGGGGGGAGGGGGGGCAGTTCCAGAAGGAAAAAGAGATGTGACAACAGTTGGTATCATAACCCATCAAAACAGGGTTTGGTTCTTCTAAGTCAAGTGATGAAACCCTTAGTTGCCCGGCTGGCTCCCTTGGCCGGTTCGTTAGCCTCTTACAAACCCCTGCTCTGCTGGGCCACGCTTGGCTTCCTCCAGATCTAATGAAGGAGCAACAGTGAGGTGCACAAGTGCTGGAGCGTGTCGGGGAGGAGGCCTTCCCTTGGAGCATGGTGCTGGTCTGGTGGTATCACGGCCACCCCACGCATGCTCTCAGCAGGGGTGAACCTTTCTCCTGTCAGCTCCAGCGTGCGGTGGGAAAGACTGGAGCAGGGAAGGGAGCAAGGGCCACAGAGGCAGAACTGTGCCAAGGAAGCAAGTTCATGCTTAGAGCCACCCCTTCAGCAGAGCTCTGCCATAGCTGATTCACAGGGAACTGCCCTAAAGAGCTGCCCTCACTGTTGCTCATCTTGGACAAGGACAAGAGGGGATGAGTGTAATTAATTAAGTTTTTGGTTGTGAAGAGGATTTATATACTCATTTTCAGACAGCAGAGCAATTTGGGCTTATGCCCTTCCTGTCACACAATTTAAAAAGCCTGGTTTATTTAAATTAATAGATATGCTCATATTGCATTCTCCCCTCCTTCCAAAGAGAAGGATTGAATTACTTTTTCTGCATGAGTTTGTCTGCTGCTGGCTCTGCAGCTGTGTGTCATTGGGTCCTCTCAATAATCCAAATGAAATGCTTACTAAATCTGCTTGCTTTTATTCACAGAAAGATGAGCCAGATGCTTTTAAGGAATTGGGAACAGGCAACAGAATTGCTACTTGGCTGTTTTATGTAAGTGATGTGTTTCTGCCATGTGCTAGTGCCAGAAATAGTTATCACTGCATCTTCTATACCATTGGTTTCATTGTGTGGGTTTTTTTTCACTTAAGTGACCTGCAAATGAAGGCAGCCACTAACTTAGTACTGATAAATACAGGGTGTCTTCTTACCCATAAGTAATGGCTTTTCTGTGTGTTCTTAAGGAGGCTTTTTCCCCTCAAAGCTGAGCATCAGCTTAAATTGTTTGACTGTCTTAATGTTTTAGATCCACATGGGCGTGCTGATTGCCGAAACACGCGAGTGTGTAACACTTGGGGTCAAGGCTGCCTGTTGAATGAAGTGGGTGGGTTCCAGCCTTTTTTTGAGGCAGTTTATCATGCAGCCTTTGCTCACTAATTGGGAGGCAGAAATTAAGTTAGAACTTAATTCTATTTTAGTAAAACAGGACACTTGAGAATGTATCAGTTTGCAACTTACCTGTGCCTTTCCCCACCTTTTCAGATGAGTGATGTGTCAGCAGGGGGAGCTACTGTCTTTCCTGAAGTAGGAGCTAGTGTTTGGCCTAAAAAGGTAAGCAGGGATCTTTATCCAGTGTAACCATTCCTCTCTCCACCTACTCAAAAATACAACGCATGTATGAACAGAAAACGAGCTTATATGAAGAAGATTAGAGCATTTGTTCATGGGAGCACAGAGGTACTTAAGTGAAGTGACTGGAGTAGTACTGGTGATCCCAAGGGCCTCTGATGTTCTGTGTTAATGCATAGTTATGTTTTGAACTCAACTGCTTCTTCAGTTTTGGGCCCCTCACTCCCAGAAGGACATTGAGGGGCTGGGGCATGCCCAGAGAAGGGCATCAAAGCTGGGGAAGGGTCTAGAGCACAAGTCTTGTGAGAAGCAGCTGAGGGACCTGGGGTTTTTGAGCCTGGAGAAAAGGAGACTCAGGGGAGACCTTCTTGCTCTTGACAACTGCCTGAAAGGAGGTTGGAGCCAGGTGGGGTCAGTCTGTTTTCCCAAGGAACAAGCACCAGGTCAAGAGGAAACAGCCTCAAGTTGCACCAGGGGAAGTTTAGGTTGGACCTGAGGAAAAATGTCTTCCCCACAAGGGTTGCCAAGGCTTGGCCCAGGCTGCTCAGGGCAGTGGTGGAGTCCCCAGCCCTGGAGACATTTAAAAGCCATGGAGATGTGGTGCTGAGGGCCATGGTTCAGTGATGACCTGGCAGTGCTGGGTTAACAGTTGGACTTGATGATTTTGAAGGTCTCTTCCAACTAAAATTATTCTATGATAATGCACAGATCTTGCAGAACACTGTCTTTCAAAAGACATTTTGAAAACACTCAAATCTATAAATAGGTTTAGTCTTGAGGTGTCTGTAGGGAATTCTGCCTTTGGGTGTTCCTGTTATGTTTTCTCCCCTCAAAAGGGTCACAAATGAGGTCTGTCTTTGGCCTGCAGCTCGCTTTTAGTAAATTACCTTGCTTTCTAAAACTGCCCAGAGAATTGAGTGAAACTGGCTTAGGGTTGAAAAAAAAAAAGTACCATCTGGGTGTATATAGACACAATTAATCAAAGGAGACTCGCTCCTTAGGAAAACAAATATTAGAGTATGGCAGAGAGCCTTCAGCTTGAAAGGAATGTCTGAAATACAAATGTGCATACCTCAGCCTTACTGTGAAGTAAGTTGGTGTGGAAGAGGGCATTGTGTGGAGCAAAATGCTGAGGGCTTCCACTGCTGTTTCCAGGGAACAGCTGTGTTCTGGTACAACCTCTTTCCAAGCGGAGAAGGCGATTACAGCACGCGGCATGCGGCCTGCCCAGTACTAGTTGGAAACAAATGGGGTGAGTACCCCTCGTGTTCTCGCTGCACGGGACCTCCAGGGTTGGGCTGTGGTGATGGGTTGTCTGTTTTCTTTTTTCCTCTGGACTTCATGGTGGGATGAAGAGCAGCCAGAAATTAGGTCCTTTATAAAAAAGAAATCTACTTTATAGCTATATCAACTTAATCTATTGTGTTGTATTTATTATGTATAGTAGAATATTTTATTGTATATTAAATACATGCAACACTGTATCTACTTTGATAGTGTTCTGGTTCTGCAGCTCCTGGAAGGTTTCTTCCCCTCTCAGATTTATTAGATCAAACTCAAATTTGGGTGTGTCTTTAAATACTTCAGGAAACAAAGATTATCCTGTGCTTAACTGAAAGCTGCCCAGTAGCTTAAGTCAAAGCATGGGCTAACCAGGTGCACTGACCAAACACCTTCATGTCTTTGCAGTATCCAATAAATGGCTTCACGAGCGGGGACAGGAATTCCGAAGGCCGTGCACTTTATCGGAGCTGGAATGATGCAGATTCGTCCTCTGTCCCTTCTGTATCCAGTTTGTGTAAAATGCACACATCTTCTACAGTTTACAATTGACTAACACTCCACTACAGGTTCAATCTTCAACTACACCGGTGTTTCATCATCTGTGGACAAAACAAACATGCTTTTAGCTCCCTTAAACTATCCCCTTAAGGTTCTACGAACAGAATATATTGAGGTCTACAAGTGTTACAGAAAAGAAACAAACAAAAAAAAGGACAAAATACACATCAGGGCCACAATGAACAGTTGGTGGTGTGCGTGGTATTCTTTTCACCATCGCCCTTCTGATCAGCAGGGCAAGCCAGCAGTTGTTCACCTAAAGTCCTCCTTGCGACTGTCTGTCTGCTGAGGGTGGGATATTTTGGGGAGGGCTCCCTTCTAAGGAAGGCTGAATTAAACCAGCTCATTCATCAATTCCCAGACATTTGGCTCCTTGCTTTTCTAGAGTGCCTGACCACAGCAGTTGAGAACTGTGGGCATGGTTTCTCTGGCCAGCAGGTTATTATCGTGGTCTAGCCTTTTTGTTGTTTTGGGTTGGTTTTTTTTTTGTTGCTTTCCACACACCACCACCCCCCTCCACAAAAGCCCTAATTTTTAACCTGGCTTCCTTCTCAGACTTTATGGGGATTTGGGCTCTTAACCTTGACAATGTGAGCCAGCAGTTACACACTCATTGGTGAGATGCTTCAGCATTACTGTGTCAAGCCCATGCCTGCAGTGGAGCAGCCTGACAACACTTGCAGCCCATCTTCCTACCTTTTCTTCTCTTTAAATGTTTGTCCACATAAACAAATGCTGTGTTTATTCTTAGTAGTCGACTCTTACATCTGTTCCTTGGGCAGTGGGGATGGGAGTGTTACCATCTTCATTCATCAGAACGATTGTGCCTTAGGACACTGGAATTTCTAATTGGTTATGAGACTTCAGGGGATGGGGTAAATACGTAGTCCCCACAGAATGCTCTCTGCCCCCCTTCTGAAGGTTTTGTAAGAAATAGATGGCCTATTTATAATCCTAAATCTTTTTGAGATGCTTTTTATTTTGCAAATGTGTTTTTCTGTTGGGGATGCTGCATGCAGGCCACAGCGGTGACGCCTTCAGTCACAGGGCCACTGTTTGCACAGGATGCCTGAGACGGCTGCCTGGTCTATTGCTTACTTCAGAGGCCTCTGCTACAGCACCTTCACTGGTACTGATGCTCCTGAATGAGGATGTGCTGGGAAGGAGCCTCCTCCAGAGCCTCTGATGCTGCTTGCTTCACTGTGGCTCTCCCCATGAGGCAGGGCTGGAGCCACCCACACAGAAAAAGTGGCCCCCAGAGTCAGCTCACAGTGACTTCAGGGACCTTACTGATGAATCATCCTTTGCCTGAGATGAAATTGAAACCTGTTTCTATGCTTCTATGAAACCTCTGAGGGAGATCAGATTGGGGCTGCTTCAGCTGCTGAACTTTTGTTCAGCTTGTTAGATTCCTGGGGGAGGAATAACTGCTGTCCCCCCTACCCCCCAGCACAGGAGGGGCTGCAGGGAGGTTCGTGTTCCTAAGCTGCTTCTCTTCAACAGAAGGATTGGTAGCAAAATGTCTAAATATTCTGCTAGCATGAGGATGAGAAGCAAAGTGAGCTGCATGAGACTCCATCTAAATACTCTTATTTTCTGGGTGATTAGGGTTTTGCTGATTTAGGGGTCAAAAGCCTGAAGTCTTCACCAATGGAAAAAAAATTTCAAACTTTAATCAATTTGATTTTCTGCCTTGACAAAAATCTTGAAAATTGAGCCAAAATGTAGATAAAAACAACTGTTAACAGGTTAGAAATACCTCTGGAATACTAGACTACAGTTTAAGGTACTATAGTTTGAGACACTGCATACTTTCAGAAGACACTTTAAAATCTTTGCTGGAAAATGCATTGTTAAATTTCTCTTGAGCCCGCTCAGTGGGACCTATGTAGCTGCTTATCCTTAGCCCTGCACCTTCTTGCGTTTGGCCTGTGCTTTGGGTGGATGTGAAACAAAATCCATCCAGCACTTAAAGAAAAATAAAAGGAAAAATCAGAAATAGCTCCACCTCACATCTGTACTGCTCATTTCTTCAAAATAGCTGGTGTGCTAGAGCAGTGGGTGATAGAAACATTAGCCAAAGAAATGTGGTATTGGAGCAGGGTTTTGATCATTAAAATGTAATAATTACAAAAACCCAACCCATAACATTTCTAATTACCTGAGTTTTCTCCCTTTCACCCAGGGTTATTCATCTCCATTCCCATCCATGCTTTTCTTTACCATCTTTTTCTCCTTTAAGCTCAAAAAAAAAAAAGTAACTGTGGCCCCAGGCAACTCCTATCACTTTCCTGCAAGTAAAAGGCTACAATGAACAATATGATAGGAGGAGTCTTACCTTTGTGGTGCAAATTTTTCTCTGGGTAGTTCCAAGGCATCTATAAATGCTTTTAGAAAAGCCAATCCTCCATTCAGTTAACAAGCACAAAAAGAAATCTCCATCTGGCCACCATCAGCCTGCTTAGGAAACAGCAGCTGGTTTTGCTATTACAGAAAAGTGTTTTTCAGTTTTGTGGTTTTTTTTCTTCTGAAGTGAGCAGAGGGGTTACTTGATATGTTAAAATAATTAAAATCTAAAAACTGTAGAATTATGTAATGTAAAAGAGAAATACTGAAGGAAAAAAGTGTCAGTGACTGCTGTAGGTACTGTCCTAGGGGAAGAAAACCCTGGTCACGTGTTGAATGAAGAGAGGAAGGATTGAAGCAATGCGAAAGCACAGTTCTGTGGTAATAAGTAATGGTTTGGGATGTTGCTTTTTTTTCCCCATCTCTATTCAACCACTGCCTAAAGATGATCAAAATGCTTGGGAGAAGGTGTGGAATGCCTGTGAAAGTTCACTGCATCTTTACCTTCTCCACCTCAGCGTGTCCCCTGAGCACTCCCAGTGTTAAGCAATGGTTTAAGAATGGTCCCTAAGAGGCACTGTCTGGGGAGTAAAAATGTTTTAGCGCCTGAGTTTTTAAAGCAGTGAACTACTCGGTGACTTGTGATTGTTTAGAGGAAACAAAATGAGTTTAACAGTGAAAAATTTCACTTGGTTTTAAAAAAAATCCCTCAAAACTAAAACTCACCTCTGCTGAGGCCCAGGTCTAAGCGTCGCAGGTTAGGAGAGGAGAAAGGGTAAGGTTTGTTGGTGTGGTTTTTTTTAAACTGCAGACAATCTGTATTTCTTCTTGCTCTGCTACAGGTGGTCATGCTCCTGATGCTACGGCTGTAAGGGCTGATGCAGGCGGTGCTGCTGCTTTTCTGCATCACCCCTTCATCTCTCAAAAGGGCTTGTGGACCAAGAGCGTGGCTCCTGTGTGAATCTAGTTTTGTATTAAAGAGGATTGGAAACTGGCTCGCAGTGACTGACAGTTGAGAAACTGCCTTATTGTTCAATTTATTTTTTTTTTTATTAAAACTTATAATGTAAAAAATAAAATGGGCTTCAAATAAAAGCCACTGCTGTCAGCAGTGAAAAATCCTCCACGTCAAACTCTCCTTGTATATGGCTCTCTTAAATCTGAGCACACAGATTTTTAAATGTTTCCTTGGAGCAGAGATCAGTTGTTTGACCTCCTCATCTAGGCAGGCGGGTGCAGAGGACACTCCTACCACAAATTATTGCACACAAGCTTGGTGTCTTCAGTAAGAAACGCACAGGACTGGTGGCCTGCGAAAGGGGAGGGCAGATGCTGCTGGATTGAAAGGATAGGGGTGTGCAAAACCAAAATGGTTGAGAAGGAGCTGAGCTGCTCTTTGGGAAGCGTGTGGCTCGGCCCCTCTGGCTCCCTGCTGCCTGCCTTGATTTATGGCAGTAGCTGGTGTGGGAGTTAATAGCAACACAGGCACCGCACGAGCGCCTGGCTTGAAACTCAAAACAGGCACAGCAAAGGGTCAGCTGCTAAGAGACCCTTTTCCAGGGATGACAAATCCTTCCATTTCCTGAAGCCAGGAGGTCAAACAATTACTCCAAACAGTTCTGGGGAGGAGAAGAAATATCAAGCCTGTCCTGCAGCACAGACACCAACAGCGTGAATAGGGGGACAGAGCACTTATATGGGGCAAGGTCAGGTTAATGTCGTTCATCATCAAGACTTCTGCAATTTATACACTAGGGCTGTTCCTCTGCTTCGTGCTTTAAAAACAGTGGAGCTCAGGCTTCATTTGGGGTCTTCAGGAACCTGCAGAAAAGTAGAGCAAGGGCTGCTCAGAAGCTTCTTTTGCCTGTGGAATGGAGCCTTGTGCTGCAGTTTAGGAACTGGCCTCCCCTTCCCCATGCAGCCCCCAGGCACAGACAGGCTGGGCCACCACGGGATAGGAAGTCAGTCTCAAGTGTACCAGCGTTTGGTGGTTTTTGGGTTGTTTTTGGAAATGTGAATTGCGTCCCTCTCCAGCTACTCTGCATGTGCTGCTAAACTGCTGCCCTGCCCCTCTCAGCAAGGTGAGCCAACACCAGGAGAACAGGAGCAGCAGGATGGCTCTGTCCTTTCAGAGGACAGGGCTTGCACCACCCCGCTGAGCTTTTGGGGTGTTTGTAGGCTGCCACAGAGCATGAGGATGCAGCTGCTTCACCCCACCCTTCCATTCTGAGAGAAGAGAGGGTCTGCCCTACATTCCATGTGTGGCCTGAGGCACCTGCCCAGGATTTGGGGCTGGGGGGTGTGTGTGTGTGTGGAATGTGCCTAGGTGGCCTTTGCTGCCTTCCATGGAGGAAGAGGAAGGTTCTGATCAGTGCTCATGCACTATGACTTCCTACCATCCTACTTGGGTATCTGGGGCTCTTCCAGCACAGCTGTGCCTAGAGTATGACCATAGGCCAAAGAATCACAGAATCATTTAGGTCGGAAAAGACTTTTAAGGCATCAAGTCCAAATGTTAGCCCAGCACCATCAGGTCACCACTAAACCATGTTCCTCAGCACCACATCTACAGGTAAGACTTTGTGCTCTAAACCCTTCCCCAGCTTTATTGCCCTTCTCTGGACACGCTCCAGCCTCTCAATGTCCTTCTCGGAAGAAGGGGTCCAAAACTGAACCCAGGATTCACAATGCAACCTCACCAGTCTGGGGGGACAATCCCTGCCCCAGTCCTGCTGACCATAGTAGGGCTAATCCAAGCCAGGATGATGGTGGCCTTCTTGGCCACCTGGGCACACAATGGCTCATCTTCAGCTGCCTGTCAACCAACACACCCAGGTTCTTTTCCACCAGGCAGTTTCCAGACACTTTTCCTTCATCCTGGATCATTGCAGGGGGGTGTTGTGACCCAAGGGCAGGACCCAGCGCTTGACCTTGTTGACCCTCGTCCCATTGGTCTCACCCCATCAATCCAGCTTGGCCAGACCCCTCTGCAGAGCCTCCCAACCCTCCAGCAGATCAACACTCCTGCCCAACTTGGATCATGACCTGGGAACTGCAGCAGTTGCAGCTAAAGGCGGCAGGGTAGGGTCAGAGATAGGAAACAGGCTGCAGATTGCTGCGGGGCAGGATGAGATGAAAAGAAAGGGTCTGACAGCACTGGCACCTATGGATGGGGCAAGGCAGCAAAAGGCTGATCTGTCCAGGGACTGGAGTGACTACACCAGAAAACAAACATGAGTTTGTGCCCCCCCAACCCCCACCCCGGCCCGAGGGAGAGGGTCTTTAACCACCCACCCATCCTCCTCCAGCTGCTGGACTCTGACCTCACTCTGTGAGGGACTCGGACATTTCAACATCAAGCTACAGCTCTCGTTCTGATAATCAGTGACTCATCTGGCTCCCAAATCAGGCTTTGAACCACCCACAGATTACCCACTAACCTTAACCACAAGCTGCCCGTCCCCCACCCTGGCTTAGGCTGTGCTTAAATATCGACCAGCAACTCACTGAGCTGGCCAAATTTATAGCAAAAATGCTCTGTCCCTCCAATGCCCTGTCCTGCCCCACGGGCCAGCAGAACACAAAGGGAAGGAACCTGGCTAAGCTCACGACCACACCACGTCTCTGACCAGGTGCCTGTGCTCTGGAACAGACCCACGCAGAAAGAGCTGGACCAGCTCTGGTGCTTCCTCTCAGGAGCTGAGCCCAGGCTGGGAGGCTCAGCAGCTCTGCTGACAGTGAGAATGGCATTAGGAGCCAGCCACTCATCACAGCCCGAGGGCTGCTCTAGACTGGAGCATTACAGAGTCAGAAATGAATGTGTGGAGTCAGGAGCTGCTTCTCCTGAGGTCAAAATGCAGTTCAGAGACCAGTTGTCAGAGTTCACCAGTGCAGCAAACAGCATCTGTGTCTCTCCGGGCTTTAGAAGGAGAAAAAGTGGCATAGGGAGAGGGTCTTTGCAACCACAGCAGGTCAAAGCAAGGTCAGACAACCTGCAGGTACATGCTGGGAAGGCCTCACTTCTGCAGCTGCTGAACCTGAGCAGTGATGCCCTGAGATAACTGTGTGTGCAGGGAGGTGGCTGTTACTTTAACTCAAGCCTATGTTTTTGTTTGTTGGTTGTTTATGTTTTGGTTTTTTTTTTTTGTCCCTGGTCTTCAGATCTTGACATTTGGGTGCAACCAAGCTATCTGCAGCCGGACTGAAAACATCTCTGGAGAATGGTGTGGGGAGGGGTGGAAGGAAGCAGGAGGCAAGATGGAGTGTAGCTCATCCCTGGGACAGGCCAGAGGGGCTGCTGTTTTGGGAAAGCAGTTTGACCATTTTTTTTTAATTTTATTTTTTATTTTTTAT
>JANHGN010016574.1:8143-31122 GCA_024605025.1 Megaceryle maxima
ATTCTCGGAAAGCTTTAGCTCCCGGTCCCAGCAGTGGTTAATAAATACATTTCTGATACACTAATTAGTTCCTTATGGGAAGATGTGTTAAGAAACTTTTTCCTTTTTTTTTTTTTTTTTTTTTTCCACAGAACTGACCTCCATTTCTCTCTGAAAGTACAAGTAAAGGGTTGAGTAACCTGAAGCACCTGGGACTGAGAGCCCAGCAGGGCGAATATCCGTTATCCAGATCTGAGCCTGAACATCAGCAACGCTTCAGGGAAAGTGCAGTGGGGCTGAGGGGAGCTGAAGCTCTCAACACCCTTGTTGGGCAAGGAAGGAAGAACAATGACATGCTTTTTCCAGAGAAAATTAAGGGAAGGAGGGAGACAAAGGGCACAGGCTTGTTATCAGGGAGTAAGCAGGGGTGTGAACAGAGGGCATACGGGCCACTCTGGCAGCTGCTAATGAGCATGGTCTTATTGGGTGTGAGATGTGGGCTCAGCCCCTCCTGCTTAAGAGAGAGATGACCCACTGGGGTGTTCACCACATTGCCTCTCCTCTTCCACAATGCGGGTGTGTGCACGCATGGGGCACAGTTACTCCAGGGCAGGCTGTCTGCCCAGCCTGCCTCATGGAATGTTGACATGTTCATTACCAACAACCCACAGGAGGACCTCAAATGCAAGGTCTTGGCATCTAAACTTCAGATACCAAGTCGCTTAGACCCCACCACACTCCTCCGAAGTGTCTAAATGCTCTGTGTGATCTATGGGATATGAGACATCAAAAAATGGTGTTTCTTTAGGAACAGGGCCATGTTTTCCATCACTGGTAGTTGTTGCAGAGGCTCTGACACAGGGAGATGCTGGACTCTGCAAGTCTCCCTGTGGCAGTGCACACCACGATGTCACCCTGGGCCAGACCTTAGTAACAACTAAGGAGCACCATGCCCAGCACTGCACAGTACCCATCACTAATGATGTTGGGTACTCAAAAGCAAGACAGCTTGGCAGCCTGGCATCAAGAAAGCTCTTGTCCCAGAAAAAGATGGAGATGGCAAAGATGCAACTATGCACCAGTCCCTGTGTATGTGTTAAGTACTCTCTTCTGGTGCATCAGTCTATGACAAATGTCTGCTCAGAAGTGTGTTATGTCCATGTCAAGGTCAGTACCCATTCAAAATATATGTATTTTTAAATTAAACTAGAAGGTAAATGTGATTTGCACATTGAAACAACATTCAGCATGTTGGTGCTTCAGGAGAAGTCTTGGAAAATACAGTTTCATCTATAGGAAGAACTCTCTTTGGAAAGATGTTTTAAAGTGGTTTTGGCTTTTCTGTGCTCTGTGGGAGTTCAGGAAGCAAACTCCAGGCCCTTCTGTCCTGATGGCAAATGTGCATCTTTCAGCAATGCTGGCTTCACATTTTAAAATACCAGTTGGATACGCCATCTGAAATTGTCTCACATTTGAATATATTGGTATTTTTAGGTACTCATTCACATGTGCAGCAAACAAAATTATGCTCAGAGCATTATTACCTAAGGGGCTCACAGTGCAGACTCCAAGCCCAGTAGGGTGTTGTATCACTCCAACTGCTAAGCCAGGCACCTCGTCCTGTCCCTGTCTGCTGCTGCTGGCAGCAGAGAGACCAGCACAGGCAGAGGCAGCACAGAATGAGAGACCTGCTCAGGTCTTGGACAACACTCCAGAGAATCCCAGTTTCTCTAACAAAGAGCAAATGGAGCAAGCACCTAGCTGGCCAACTGGAATAGGAGAGGATGGGCAGGGGCAAAGGTCCCAGTGAGACACAAGTGGAGGAGGACGCTGGGGAGGCTATTTAAACTGGACATCCCTTGTTTGGTCCCAAGTGTGCATGGGCAGCCTTCCTCTGAGTTGACAGAAGTGCTGCACCTGAGGGTGTAGAGGGAAGCACAGATAACATATTAACTTATTCTTTCCTTAATACCTCTCAACACAATCCTTCCCTCTGTCTGCACCCAGTAAAGGCTGCAGCGCTGGGAAGGGGTACATTTAGAGATCACTCTATTGCTCTGGTTTTCCAGATTCTTTCTTTGAATGTCCTCTCCTGAAAAGAGTTTATCACTGCATGTGAGGCATGTTACTGTCTAGAAATGATCCTGAAAGACATGTCTCTTGGGTCCTCATCCTGTCTTGGCCAAAGGTTTCCTTTATAACCTCACCTTTGAGCTCACCAGTAAAATTACCTGCTTTGAGCTGTTCAGTTGTTACCAAACAGAAGGCTGAATCCTGCCTAACACTTTGCTGGAGTTTATTTCCACAGAGACCCAGTGTTAGTCCAGAACTTCTGAAAGGTTAGGCAGGACATGCAGAGTTTTGTCACACTGAACTGTGGGGCTGGTGCAAGACTAAGCACACTGACACTGACACAATGAGGTTGGGTAGGAGGGCAGCAGGTATGGTGCTTCTGCTCAAGCCAGGCATAGGCATTTTTAAACCACTTATAACTACCCAAGCGTGCTGCCATCAAGCCACATGCTGTACCCAGAGACCCCTTCTCTTGCCATCCTCCCACAACTCTGAGCCCCTGTAGGATGGTTTACCACCTCCATGCTTTCTACACCAAAACCCCAAACAGCAGGTTAGCCCAAGAGTGACAGAAGTTGGCCAGGGAGCCCATGGAGAATCTGTGCTTCCCGTGCACCCTCTTCTCCCATGGAAAGTTGAAAACTACATTCTTTCAGACTTTGAGAGAATCTTGGATGAAAGACAAATACAGAAACTAGCCCAGAGGCCTGGGACAGCATGCATAGAAATCATTTGGTTTTGAACTAGGTTTCACTCGTGTTTTTAGTGGTGCTCCAAGACCTGGGTGCAGAGGCAGAATTCCAAGCAACAGTCAGTGTTTGAAACATATCTTTGAGGGCTGCCTTTAAAGATAAGCCCTCCAGGTCTCTATTCCTCTCAGAGAGGGAGAGGTGACTTGAATTACATCACCTGGCACTAGTCATGTACATACCTGTGTGTTTATAGTCATAGACTTGGAGCAAAACACAGAATTATATCATTCTCTGCGTACTCTCATTGCAGAGCTGTCATTATTACTGTCTTGTCTCTGTGCATGGGGCAAACAGAGAAGGAAATTTTTTGGTAGAGTTTTTTGTGGCTTTTAAGTTTCTTTTTACTTCTTTCTCCCTGAATGTTGAGAGAAGCGCTCAGAGACTGTTCAGTTCCTGATATACAGGAGCTCATTCCTACAAGATAAACTGTTATACACCAGAACTTCTTTACTGTCAGGGACACAAGACCTCACTGTGGTTGTAAAGCACATGGCTACACTGCTGAGGACTTCAGGACAAGAACTGGTGAATGACATCAGCATGACCTTATGCATCAGCCAAGCCTGGAGCATTGTCCTCTCCATGGGTTACACTGATGGACTGGTGGGCTGTCACTATGCTACCCATTGAGGTGTCCCTCTGAAAGATCCATATAGAGCCAGGAAGTATAAGCACATCTACTGTGCTTGCACAGAGAGGGCAGCCTGTGCTCTGGTGCTGTGGCCTTCATGTTTTCCACGCTCCTTCTGGCACTGCTGAGGTTTCACTGATTTCAGTTTACTTGCTGCTGATGTGTATTGGTGCATGAGAGGGTACCCAAGGGTTTCACCATCTTATGGGGAGAGAAATGGAAAGAATATACATGTCAGAAAGCCTTCTCAATGACACGGGAGCTGGACCATGCTCTCACATGGCCATTTGTGAATTTCTGTCTGACAAAGTCACTGCTCCCTGGCTGTTTGAGATGCTTCAGTCAGAAATCCCTTCTGCCGGGCAATACATAACCTTAACAAAACATCAAGCCAGACGGCCTTGCACACTCTCAAGTTTTAGGAGGACAAAACCCATTCAAGCACCTATAAAGCCAGTTACATTTTATTAAAATGATGCTGGAGAATAGAGCACAAGGAATGATTTCTCTGAGGGAGAGACTTTTGTGAGACAGGAGAACTGATGTGAAGGAAAATGTGCCTGAGTGGCAGAAGTAGGTGTGGGCAAGATCTGCTCTTGGGTGGACTCATCTGACAGCACCAGGTTTCACAGGTGTCCATAAGTGTGAATATGTGTGACAGTGGCATACATGGGAATGAAAGCAGGGACAGCATCTGCCAGTCCAGAAGAGGTTCAGCTGCTCTGAAATAAGAAAAGGAAACCACTTCATCATGCTATAAGTTTTAATAATTCGCTGGAAATTAAGACTAAGATGAAAGGGGAAGATATTTTGACTTGTGCCTAAATTAACTATTTTCTCTGACTGCAAGCACAGGACTTGTGGCCGGTGCATGAAATGCGACAGGAATGTAATGGATCTGCCCGTCTTGATTCAGCACTGGTGAGAACAGGCAGAGGTCTCATGACCTCATAGGTGTTTTCCATCTCTCATTTCTCTGACTCCATGATAGAATGAGACAGGAGGCATTAAAAAGACATCTGAGGGGGAAAAGCTTTCCCATTACATCAATAAAAAATACTAGCCCCAGCAGGAGGAGGCTGTCAAAGACGCCCAGCCTGAAGGCCATAAAAAAACCTGTCTTCTGAGCAGCTGATATTCCTCTCCCTACAACATGTAAAGCTGCAAAAGCTGACAGCCAAGGCAGCAATCGGAGCCGTTTGCTTTGATAGCAGAGGCTGCTTTTCTGTCAGCTGCAAGAATTTCTAGGGAACTTGATCTTCTAGAACACTTCCCATTCAAATGAAAAGTGCTGGCATGCCCCAGGTGGAAAGAGTCTTTTTTTCTGCCCTTTCCTCTGCCAGATCTTCTCCATATTGCCTTAGCAAAAGGCAACAGCCTACCTAAGACCATAGTTTGGTAATTATTCCTCAGCTGGAATCTACAGACCAAATTGCTTTTAGTTCTTGTTCCTCCTGCAGTACCTGCTCTTGCTGTCTCTCACGGGGACCTGGACCTGGTCCTTATTTCCACAATACAGCAGATCCTCCCACTTTCTCAAACATCGGGCAAATGAAACACTGCCCACAGAAAATAGTTAAAATACCAGCAGGTGAGTCTGCCATGGTTGCAATGTGCATCCCAGGCTTGCAGTTCAGAGACAGTGAACACAACTCATGGGAACACAGGATAATTCAAGGGGGAAGGGACCTTAGCACATCTCTAGACCAGGCTCTTGCTCAGTTGTTACATGCTGTCATCTACAGCATTGTCTCTGGCCATCTGTTCTGTGATCGGAAATCTCCAGAGGCCTGGGCACAGAGGTATTTTCCTGGAACAGAGGAGCCATCATGTTTGCAGTTCCCAGCAACTTCCAGCCTGGCAAATTAGCAACAGCCTTGGTAGCCTTCACCTCTATTTTCCAAGATACAACCCTTTCTCCTCAAAAGTTTCTATCTTTAAAATGATTCTCCTCTTATATCAGCCCTAGGCATGTATCAGTTGTATCTCCCATCCTTGTGATCCTGGTCATCTGGTCTCTCTTGTTCTCAGCACAAAAAATAGGTGAAGGAACAATGGTAAAGACAGGGCCCTTCTGCTGTAGGAATCTCCTCTCCTGAAGGCATATGGGCAAGAATCCCTCCATTTCCAAAACAACCTCCCCACATCTCATCCCCATCCCTACTCCCATTTCACAGGGAAATTCGGGAATGACAGATCTCTGCTGTTCCATGAGGGGGCAGTGTCGTATGGAAGCAAGGAGAACTCAGTAGGGATCTCTAGGCAAGGGAAGGCCTGGGCTGATGGGGGAAATGTCCCAGAGATTTTAATAAGGATGAAAGTCAGTAATGTTATTGGGGAAGAATCTGCAGACCCACAGAATTTACTAGAGATTAGATCCTCTCTGTGTTTTTATTAAACTTGAGAATGGAGCAAGAAATCTTTTTGAGACAGTGTTGAAGAAAAAGAAATAAAGAAAGGAGGTTACAACCTATTAAATTCTGTGGGATGCTTTTGTTCAGAGCTGGTTCTGAGGCACTCTGCTGGGTTCTTTTTAGAAATCCTGCCTCTTGCTGAACTGCCTTAGCTTTGTACTGCTGGAGTTAAATCAGAGGGGACACTCTGCTCATTAGGTTTTTCACAAAAGCTCACTGAGGTTCCTGGCACATCATCACATCTTCAGAAGTTGTGATGAAGTGCCAGGTACACTGCCTGCTGGGAGCTGAAGGTGCAGAAGAAAATCTAGGCCAAGCACCCTGGGTGTATTTCATCCCTGGGTACTGCTGAGACAGAAAAGAACATCCTAACTGGATAGTTTCTGTTTGCGTAGAGCTCCAAGGAGGGTCAGATGGCTTCTCAGCAATTCACCTTCAAAAGT
Organism: Megaceryle maxima; assembly: GCA_024605025.1. Classification (NCBI taxonomy): domain Eukaryota; kingdom Metazoa; phylum Chordata; class Aves; order Coraciiformes; family Cerylidae; genus Megaceryle; species Megaceryle maxima. Next base: position 14,436 of record JANHGN010016574.1, read on the forward strand.
CCCATCCCATATCCTCTCTCCTACCAACATTTTCCACTATATAAATAGGCCACAAGTCAAAAAGTTGATTCTCCAAGAGGTTCTATCTCAAGTAGCAGCTGGGGCTCATACTGACTTTCTCTGCTTTCTCTCCTCCACAAAGAAGCCATGGGACACGTAAAGCCAGACACTGTGACACTTCGGTACTTGCCCTCAGAAATGATCCTAGACATAGGAGAGGAAGGGAGGCTGTCTCCACTGACTTCATCTTTGCTCTGAGATATTTTTTTTTTTTATTTTATTTTTTTTTTTTGGTAAGAAAAGAGGATTCACCTCTATCCTGCAAGCAGTCTCTCTGGAAAAGGGAGATTTCCTCTTCTGTGGGAGGAAGGAAACTCGCCCCTCCATCATGACAGAACAAACCCTCTCTCCTTAACCACACAGCCACAATAAAACATAAAAGGAACTCTGCCCCTTTGAGCTGCTCCATGGTGTGCCCCAGGCAGCAGCAGTTCACATGATCAGAGACCCTCTCCTATAACCTGCTGGCATCTAGGGGACTTCACACAAGTGGAGGCTGCCTCAGGTTCACTGTCCTACAAAAGGAATATTGCTGTCACCTCAGACCTTAAATATAGTACTGAGACCTCAAGGGAAGTGGCACAGAAGGGGTAGATGATACCACTGTGACCACAAAAGGAGTCCTTCCCATCTAATCACCTTGCAGACATGCAACAGGGATGCCTTTGGAGATGCTTCTGTAGGTTTCTGCTGACCATGGCCAGTGTGGTTATGTAACTTATTTGCTTTTTTTTTTTTTTTTTTTTAAGAGGCCCCAAAGGCACTAATGCTAATGGAAAAATAGAACAAGCAGAGGGCAGGGAGGGGCAGACAGATGGTCAACTTTCCAGCAGGGAGGCTTTTATTTGTCAAGCTGCTATGAGATCATTCTAGGAAAAATAATATCAACAAAACAGGGAACAACCTCCAGTTTCTTCAATGCTACTGAGCTTTTCAGTGGACTGCTCTCCTTTAGTTTTTTCCTTCTGTAAAGCTCTTTCTGTCATCTCTTTTACATGCTCTGCTGTAAATTTCACTTGACCTCCAGTTCTTTGGAGTATCTTTCATAAAGGACCATTCCTCTGCAGTGATTCTGCTGCCCATGTGGCCCCTGAGCTCCTGTAGAGATTACATCTACCAAGGGTGCAGTGTGGCCAGGGATTTGGTTCTCATGCCAAAGTACTCACACATAAGCATACACAAGTTTTTATAAGATTATGCTGAATCAGTTGCCCAACAATGCTGGAGGAATCCCAAGGCTATTAAGATCTGTGTCATGAGTCTTTGAAACTGCAACCAACATCAGTTGTTTCAAATCAACACTGCTGAGTAGACTTTCAAAAGACTTTTCAAAGATTTATTTTTTAATTAACTACAAGGAACTTTCCAGTGACATCTTCCATGTGAGGAGGTTCAGCCGCCAGCAAAGTCCAGATCTTGGTCTTTTTAAGATGTTGATTGGTGTGGCTGGTGACGCATTAAAGCAGATGACTGTGCAGTTCAAATTTCCAGTGGTTGGAAGCTAAAACTCAAATCAGGGACACAGTGGGGATGAGTGAACAGTAAGTCATCAGCTATTGCCAGAAATCCCTAGTTTTCCACAAAAATACAAAGGTCCACAGACAGTAACAGGTGATCCTATTTCATCTGACTGAGACTGTTTTGTAGAAACACCTCCTAATTTTGGTTTGAAGTTAAGTAATAGGTTCCCAGCACGTTACCTACAAGATGCTCTGCTGTTACTCATAACCACAGGATTATCAACACACCAAATTCGCCACCACTTAAACCCCAGACTGGCAGCAAAAGCCAAACACAGCTGGGACCACATCATGTTACTTGCCCCGTACTTCAACCTGTGGGCCAGAGAAGGATGAGACTTTTGTGTTAAATGATGGAAGCTGGCCACTCCTCTGGCTGAGGCACCTCACTAGTTAATCCTTGTAGCCTTAACCACAAAAATAATGGTGGCAGTATGGCAGCATCATATAGCTTAGGAGAACAGTGCAATGTCTCCAGGACATGAAGAAAGGACAGCCGGGAGCTTTAAGCCATTGGTGAGCCACCTTTGCCAGTTATTGAATTGACTATGAAACTCTTCTTTTCCATATGGTTGATAAAGAACACCATTGCTGAGCAGATGGTTTCTCAAATCTTGATCTCTTGTAGCTGTACTTTCTCTTGGTACCTGAGCTTCAGTTCATCTTTCTCCCAAGTAATACTCCACCAGAGATCTGGGCTCCAGAGGCAGTGACCTGCCGTCACTAACTTGGTTCAGATAGGTTTTGTTTGCAGTCGTGACTCAGTCCTCATGGCTGTATTCATTTCTCATAAATCTGAGTGACTTAATCATACCTTCTCACTGAACTAATGCTACTGCGCCTTACCTCCTGGCTACACCAGCCAGCATACCTGGGTAATAAAGCCGCTTCCAGCAACCTCCCCACTCATGGGCACAATTATCTGACTGCAGCAAGAAGCTGAACCGGGCCGCTTGGTGCTACTGTAGTAACACGTGTACCTGGAGCTCCACATGCCTCTGCTCCTGGGACGTGTCTCTGCTTGCTCTCTGGGGGAGTTGTCCCTATCTAACAGTTGGGCAGCAGGCCTGGAGATCCCAAACCCTGCTGCCTGAGGAGTTATTCTTGCAAGTGAGGCTCCCTCCTGGATTCAGATCCCTGTGCCTCAACAAGATTTTACTTGGCAGCTCAGCAAAAGGTGCCTCAAGAAGTTGGCTCGAGTCTGGCCGCAGTCCAGCCTGCCCCAGACAGCAGCCCCCAAGTGCCTCTTCACCTGGTAGGAAGTGCCAGGGTTCATCCTGCTCCAGCCACTCCTTCCCAGCTCTTCCACCCTCCATGGCTGCAGCAGGAGAGGAGGCAGGGACTGAGCTCTGCTGGCTCTGTGCTTGCTCAGAAGAGAAGAGGTATTCTCCAGCATGGGGTTGTGGTCTACAGATAGGATCAAGAAAGCTGGACTGGAAGGTCTTGAGCTTTTGATAACAAAAAAAAAAAAAAAAAAACCACCAAAAAACAAAACCAAACCACAAAAACCCCTACCTGCTTTCAGGAAAATAAGAATGAGAACAGAAACTTGTTTACTTCATGTGACAGCCTCCTTTGGATGCACTGGGATGCTTTAGAGCGGAGGTAAGTAGTGGATACGGGACACTGACATGCCTGCCTCTACTGGCTCTACCAGTTTCAAACCCATTCCTCATCAGTCAGATCTCCTTTTATCCCACAGTCTATTTATGGTTTTGATATACATAATGTTACAGCAAAAACCACAGAGCAAATAAACGACAAACATTGCTGGAAAATAATGACATCATGCAGACAAAAGGAATTGTTCTGATAATAAATTATTGTCTTTCTCTTATTATGCACCAAAAATCTGTGGTGACTCACTGACAAGTGCTTTGTTTGCCTAGAGAGCAATTAATGGACATAGGGAGGCTTCTGGTTAAGTTCTCCTCCAGGTCTCCTACTGAACTACTGGGCAATTGAGAATATGAGAGTCAGGGAGTCAGAGACCCACAGACAGGCTTCTTGTCAGAGCTGGACCACCAGGACTGAGGAGCAGAATGTTCTGCTCCTGAGATTCTCTCTGATGTTTTATTGGATAGTGGAGAGATGAGGGATGAAATGATGCAGCTCATTAAAAATCTTCCCATGACACAACTGGAGACATATACAGCTGGTGTTTCCAAAAGTCCAGTGTTAGATGCCCACTCCTGACAGTGGCACCCTTAAAAAAAGAGTAATTCTGACCTTTTTTTCAAATTGGTGCAGAGTGACTATGTGAACTCTCTGCAAGAGGTCTAAATGCCACCTCATGTACAAGTGTTGACTATAAATATTGCTGTAATGCCAGAGAGAAATGCTATTCTGTATTGAAAAATAAATCATTTTTTTTGTCCACCCACCTCCCCAACAGGACATTTCTTAGACTGACAACGTTTCTTCCCCACTTCAGACACACACGAGCACCCACACCCACACTCGTTCCTCTTGGTACTCAGCTCTCCAAGACAAAAGTATTTAAACAGAACAGTAATTAGATGAAGAGTATAACTTCCCCTAACTTGGCAGTGAAGTTTGTTGATAAATGGGAAATTAAATGGGGTGTAATTAGAGGAGCCTAAATGAAATAGCACGAGTTCAGCCCTGCATGATACACCTTGCCCTGCTCTGCCCAGAGAAGGAGGAAGGTCACTCACTTCCCTCTGCCTTCAACTTTTGATGATGCTTTGAATGATCAAACAATGTTGTGATGTGTCTCCAAGAATGAGTCTGCCCATTTGCCTAAAGAATTTACTTTTCTCAATCCTCTCTGCCACCACCCCACTCGCATTCTTTTCTCACTGAGTGTTGTGCCTTTGTAGCAGTAGTACATTTATTTGCACTGGCTGTGACTTTGCATTGCCTTTACTGGAATCATCTTCTACTTCTAAACTGCATGTGCACAACAATTCATTAAAATTTCTGTCTTGTCCTCATTTGAATTTCTCTTATTTCAACTTTCAGACATGATTCCTTTCTTGAAAAGTGGTTTTCCTACAGCACTTCTTCCTAGTGAGGGTATTCATCCTTTGTGATCCATCAATTTTAATTTACAAGAAGCCAAATAAATGAGGTTTGTCAAGCCTCTCCCTTGAATGAACACATTTACTCTGATGTGAAAGTCTTTTTTTCTAGCTCTCATCTATGTGCAGTCCATTTTCCAGCATCCTTTGGAGACATGGACACCAGCACTAGAGGCACTATGGCAGCAGCAGTGGCAGCGTCTCTCTTAAGCGCCCATCCACCCAGGTGTCTCTGTAGGCACCAGGGGTTTGGTCCCAGCCCACAATTTGCTCGTCCCCCCCATCCAGGGCTGATTTTTCCAGGCTGTGTGGCCCAGGGAGCAAACCACTTGGAGAAAGTAAGAGTCTGCTTCAGAAAGGGATGAGTTACCCTCCAGACTCCATGATCAGACCTCTAAGGGTAGCACACAGAGAAAGGTCTTCTGCAGATAATTCTCACAATGGGAGGTGAATCCCACCCCATTTTTCCATACTGGTTACACTTGTGCAGTGCATGGAGTTAAAATCTCCCCACTGCACCTTTCTGGTCCATCACTGCAGGGACAACTCATCACCTGTACTGTCTCCACCACAGACAGCAGTCTCTGTCCTCTGGAGCACATTTGACTGCATTAAAAATGAGTTGAATACATTCCTGTTATCCAGTGGGAGGAATTTAAGAGCTTTAGCATTTTTTCACAAAACACAAAGGAATGGGCTAATGACCGAGTGGGTCCAGAACTCTTTGCCTTCTGGGATTTTCTCTTGGTCTTATGTGTCCTAGGCAAATATAAATCCTGGAGCACTTCTTGGGTTATTAGATCAAAAACTGCACCTGAAAACTGACATATTTTCTGGTGAAAAAAAAAAAAATCCAACATAGTCATTTCAATTGATTTGCTTCCTAAAATTTGTTTCAATGACATAATGCCTTTTCAATTCTTTGATTCTGAAGATGCTTTCAAAACCTGAACCAATTTCTGTCTTCTGTCCCAAGCAGTGCTTCTTCTCCTACTATCTTTATGTTCCTTTGGCTTTTTTTTTTTTTTTAAATAAGTTGATCATGCAATGGATATTCATCACTATTTTTCCTTTATCCATCGGTAATATAGTACTTTATCTCTAGTTCTGGGCTTCTCCATGTCAGTGAGAAAAGTGGCCTCCATCTTCATCGAGAATCTGTGGCTTTTAGGGCTTTTAATGAACTCTTACAGAACTTCCTAATTCCATTCTCAGCTTTCTGTATCTTATTTATCCCTTTCAATCACCTTAGTTTGGGGAGAGTATTTGCTATGTCACTGTTTTTTTCTTTATGGCACCCCCAAGCCACTGTAAAAGGTCAGCCCATACTGTAGCGTGTGGCATTCAAAAAGAACAAAAAAAAATGCCAGTGTCCCCACTGTGAGTTTATAGATTGTTACTGGACCCTAATGAACTGCCAACTGGTGATTAATTCTTCTTTATCTATCTGATGTCCACGACCAGGGCTGTGTTACATATTCTTGACAATAATCTCTTTTTTATTCATACATTGTCATATATTATTTTTTAAACTAATGATATTTTGCAACTGGCTACATGAGACCTCCAGTGTAAGTCATTGCTTTAGAGTCTAATCTGCTCCGTGTAGCAAGTGCCAGTAGCATATGATGTTTGTGCAGAAAAGCATGCCCCATCCCAAAGGACTGCTAGTACTAATGCTTGAAAATATTCATGGCTATATAGAATCCTTTGGAACTGCTGAGAGCTGCCATCAGGGCTGATGTGCTGAATATAAGTGTTTAACTCTACTATGGGGAAAAAACCATTCCCGTATCTATAATGTGAGCTGCAACGTGATGCATTGCCCATAATTCTTCAATGTTAATCATGAAATCATCAGGTCTTGGGTTAATGGCTTTATCTTTCAAGTTCAGATTGCAAAATACTCACAGATATGACAGCAAAGAAGCCTGAGCCTTTAGTTCAGGAAATAGAATATAAAGATTAGGTTGGCCATTAAAAATAGAATGAGGAGAGATAATGCCTGAAGCTAAGGTTACATTATATAATACATCAATAAATTGAACACTGGTGTATCTGAGGGACAATAAAGAGGAGAAGAGAATAAACTGTGCATATAAAACCAGCTCTTCCTCCCATTTGTATGACCATGAGTGAGGAGCACCACCAAGAAGGGAGCTCAAGCTTGTTTTGCACAGAGATCTGGCCCAGTCATTTTGGAGAAAAAGCAGCTTTGTGTTGCATGGATCTGATGAAAACACCCTTGAGTGTGCATGAGTGAACACATCCAGGCAGCCTGAGGTTGCCAGGACTCAGTGCTGGTGCACAGATCTGTGTGTTCATTCACAAGCGAGATGTAACTTCAAGGTGTGCAGGAGCAGCAGGAAGGCTGCTGTTCCAGGATACCTTCTTCCAATACTTTCAGTTGAATGAACAGCTTGTAGAGAACAAGCAGCTTGCAGACATCTGCCATGTCAGCCAAAATCACCATGAAATGTGCACAAATGCTGTAGGAGGTTTGGCCCTGGGTGTTTCACAGGGTTTCCTTTCCATGTATGAAACAGGCTGAAGACAAGCTGAAATTGGAACTCACCCTCCTTCCCCATGCAGGGTAAGCATTCTCTGTTTTCACAGATGGGCTCTCCCCGTACTCCTGCATACTCCTGTCCTCACTGCATTTCTGGTTGCTGTGATATTTCCAGGCATGATGGGAAACAGAAACAACAGTAATTGCATTAAAAAGCGAGTCTGAATAATTTCTGTGACATGAAAAAAGATTGGGCAGTTCAAATCATCTCCGAAGCGTGTAGTGCACGTGCAGCTGGCTCTGCTGGGCCAGCACAGTGCTCTGCCCTGGGTATCTAGCCATGTGAAAAAAGGACTCCTCAGGTCACCATGCTGTGCCAAGTCATATTATGGCTCAGAGCTCATGCCCTGTGGGACTGTGCTGTGCTATTTAAAGACACTGCTAAGGGACCAAGGAAGGCAGGAGTTGCTTTAGCTCTATTCAAGGGAATCCCAGTGTTCCCTTCTGGTCTATTTTCCTCTAACAGATAAGGGTTAGTATTATTCTTCTCTTCACTAAGTCATTCTCTCAGCAGATCTACCACTGTTCCCAAGCTTTGGCCCCAGGACTTCCTAGACTTTCTTCACTCTTCACACTTTCTTAACCTCTTGAATAAACTGACCTCTACACTGATCCCACTGACTAGTGCCCTGACCCTCAGGTACATGTTCCATCTGGAGAGATTACAAATTAGGAAGAAGTTCTTCACTCTGAGGGTTGTGAGACCCTGACACATGTTGCCTGTCACTGGATGTATTCAAGGCCAGGTTGGATGGGGCCTTGAGGAACCTGGTCTAATAGGAGGTGTCCCTCCCCATGGCAGGGGGGTCGGAACGAGATGATCCTTAATGTCCTTTCCAACTGAAACCATCCTAGAATTCTGTGATTTTATGATCCAGGGCTAAAACTGCACAATGTTCAAGGATGTTCAGACATTTGGGGCAGGCCACTTCCCTTTGTCTGCAGGCTACAAGCCAAGATGTAGAGAGCATATAGAGACTGTCAGGTACCTCAGGGGAATATGATGGGTGACAAATCCCATGTGATGCTCAGGGGGATGGTGAAGTCCTTATTCATACTTTGGGCCAACACCAGGTGTTTGAAGTGGGTTTTTATTTGAACAGGCCAACATTTCTTAAAGCCCTGAAAAGGCAGGCTCATTCACAGAATGACAGAATGGTTTGGGTTGGAAGGGACCTCTAAAGATCATCTAGTCCTTCCAGAGCAGGGTCATCTAGAGATTGTCATTCTCATCTGCAGTCCTAGTGTATCAAACATCTCATTTGCAGATAGAGAGCAAAGGTATTTAAAGACCTATTTTCTCTTCCACTTATATGATGGGAATGAGAACTAAGATTTAAAAGGTACTTTCTTCCAGTAAATGTTATCAAGCAAATGGCCAGTCTCCAAGGATTCACTCAGGAAATTCTCTATCTTGCATCAACCATGTGCATGTTGGCAGGCAGTATTCACAGAATATTGTTATAAGTGCCTCTTGATGCAAAATGCAAAAGCCCCACACTGAATAAAGTAATTCAGGCCCATTTTCTTTCAGCACGGATACCTTTCTTGATGGGGAAAAAAAAAAAAAAAAGAGATAAAAAAAAAGATCCTGACTTACAGACTTCTAAGTGTAAAGATAAAATGAAATTTCTCAACAGAGAGGAGAAAATCACTCTCAAAACTGAACCTTTTTTTTTTTTTCTTCTTTTTTTCTCCACGCTTATTACTCAATGCCAGAAGGCTCTCTTTGAATTGTCCAATGTGTTTCAAGAAGTTCTTCTTGCTTCCATCCGGGGAAATGACTTATTCATCATGTTGGGCCTCAAAATAAATTGGATTCTTCCTTCCAGTTAACTGACTAGATTGACACAATGTGCAGAGCTATTTCAGGCTTGTATTTTCAACAGCAGTGCCTCTGCCTCTTATTTCCTCCAATTTCTAATCTGTCAGTTTATTAACATCAGTCGAGTGATGCCTTTTACAGTCCCAGAGAATGTTGTTCTCACTAAAGAACCCTCACTATGAGTGAATACCAAGTACGTCTGCTGCACTGTATTTGTCAGTAGTTAAAGGGCATGTGGGGATTTATATTCTGTACAAGACTGGAAGACGTTTTGCGTTGGAGGTACATTATCTCAAAGGAATTTGCACAAAACTTCCTCTGCGATATGAGCTGAGCTATTTTGAAGACCCTGCATATGCACCACCCTATCAGCTGATAGCATCTTGGAAAATTTTGAGTAGCAACATCCAGGGTTTAGCTAAGATTTACATACATGACTAGAAGGTCCATTTTTGGTTGTCTAACTTGAGATTTTTTTAGTGAAAACAAGCTTCCCACAGGCAGTTGAACTGCACTTCCCAGAAATAAGGCATCTCAAGCCCCTCATGTCTGAAAATCTTGGCTGTAGATGTGGGTGGCTGGAGCAGAGCGTGTTCAGCAGGGGCAGCAGCTGTGGAATTCGCTTCCTCCATCAGACGGTGGAGCAGACATGAAATTCAGACAGGAATGTGCTGGCTTGAAGGACACGTTATGAGCCTATCTGTTCACTCAGGTTTTTGCTTGAGGTGTGGTTTGGGCACAGTGACTGAGTTAATGACACATCATTGTTCAGTGGGTATGAGAACTCCAGTTTAAAGATTTCAGGGGGCTGATGGTGGAAATCCTGAACTGTTTGTAAAGATCAGCGGTGCTATCCCAGAGATGTCACAATTTTAAATGGTTGGATCTATCAGGAGGTCCCTTCTGGTCCATGAGACTAGTTCAAAGGGGGCAGCCAGGTCAGTGATGAACAAAAATTGTCAGCAAATAAGTGACCCCAGAAAAAAAGAAGATGGGCACAAAAAGTAGAGACATGGACAAGTGCTGCTGGCTTCTCTCAGTAGTCTCAGGTGGTCCAGCTTGCCTGGAAATTTGCAGACCGTGGGCTATTTACCCAGATGAGGGTTCAGTCCCCATAGCTGGTGTCCTGCTACCATAACCAAAGCTCTTCCTTGGACATGTTGAGGTTTGTTGGACGCAGGCTGCAGTCAGCCAGCTCCCTTGCTGGATACTTGATGTTAGCAAGATCTACCCAGTATGGCTGGTGGTTGCATGAATCCCCGAGATGGGAATTATGGTGTGTAGCATTGGCAAAAAAAGGAAAGTAATTACAATTGAAAATGCTCTCAAAAATGGGAAAGAGCAACAAGAGAAGGGGGACCAGACAACCTCTCGAATGTTCTCCTTCAGATGAGTCACATTTTGCATGTGAAACTGGGAAATTGCTCCATAAAAACTGAATATCAGCATCAATTCCACTGTCCAGGAATAGCAACTTATTTCCAGTTCAGGTCCTGCACTGCTTCACTGGCAGGGGAATTGGGTAGGTCTTTGGTACTTAAGCCAGAAAGCCTCCAGGCCAGCCTTGTAACTGGAGAGAGCACCTCATTGCCTGCACATCACATACCTGTTCTGTGGTACTGGGATGTTGCTCAGTGGAAGGGTCACCTTGTGCCTGGAGCTGTAGGTACATGAACCAAAGCAGCACACAGAAAAGACAGGAACAGAAAGCAAGAGCTTTATTTAGAGAAAAGAAGCAGCCCTGAAACAACAGAAGGTTGGGGTTTAATATGCATTTAGTGTAATTGAGATCCCTGGAAATGTTTTCTGGACAAATACAAGTCCTTTCCAGAATATCCCAGTGGTTAGGATGTTCATCAGGCATGTGGGAGATCAAATTCCAGTTTCTGCTTTAAATGAAGCTCAGCTGTGACTTCAACCTGATGAGTCTCAGCCTTTGCAAATGGCCTAACCCCTGGGTTATTTCAGGGTGACTAATCCCTTCCATACTCTACCAAAGACACCATCCAGGATCTAAGAAACCTTTTTGGACAAGCAAGCACTTTTCAACAGCAACAGTAATATCCTCTGAAGAATCCCAGTTTCTTCTAGTCCACACCCAAATGACTAGACAGACAAAGGAAATGCCATCTCATTCGACAGAGGACAAAGAGATGTGGACAGAGTGGAGGTGGGACTCCTGGGCTCCAGATGCTTGACCAGTTCCTCAACCACAGCCGTTCATGCAGAATATGGGTAGGCTTCAAAGAGCAACTGATGGTGCTGAACATTCATGAGATGCTTAAACACCCTCCTTTCTAATGATACGAAATGAGTACTTGGACTTTGAGAGAATCCTTATATTCTTCTGTCTTTGTTGTCTCCATAACTCAGAGAACACTACTGCCAGTAACACAGCCAGTCTGCTGTGGCTGAAGGCTGCTGGGTAGAGTTATCTGTGAGCCTCAGGGCTGATAAGATAACTGTAATAAAAAGATGCAGTTCCAGAGCGTGCACTGCTCTGGCCAGGCCCTTTCTTGCTCCAAAGGTGCTTTTTGTCCAGTGCTTCTGTGCAGGGAGATGAGGTGGGAAGAAGTTATTGTGTGGTTCAAATACAGTGGTCCTCTGAATACAGTCTTGGCCTTGCACTCTATGTGTCTCCTCTTTTCATTGTTCAGCAGTTCTCCAGGGCTTTCTCTGCCCTCATCAGGCTGCCAGACAGTGCCAGGAAGCACCATCCCCATGGCTGCTGACCAATTCTTCCAGACGCTTATCTGATACTGAGAGACAGATAATGAACACATTTGGCATCAACAAATTACCCAAACAGTGTCCTCTTTGTCTAAAGTCCCACCAATCCTGGCAGGGTGCACAGAGGTGACTCCTCCAAGGCAGCTGCAGAGTGACTCTGATTAATTCTTTTGGGCAGGTGCCACAGGCAAGTGAGAGCTCCAGTGCTCCTGGTCACCCTCCCCAGCCAGCCTGTCTGGCAGGAGAAAGGAGCCAGGGACGTGCAGACTGGAGGAAGCGAGCTCCAGACAGTGATCAGCTGGAGCTGCATAGTTTGGTTGCAGAAACCAACCTGGATATTAATTGGTCATAGCAGTAAGCTCTGGGCTCTGGCACCAGGTCCACTGTTCAGTGTCAGCTTAGCCCAAGGTACGTTGTAAATGCCAGTGGGGTCCATCCCAGTGTCAATGCCATCCTGAGGGAACACATCCAGCCTGCTTGCTCTGGATGGGGTGAATCGTCTCCTCTGAACTACAGACACTAGGAGCTAATGAGAAATGACATGTCTCTGAGCTCTGCATCCGCAGTGGGTCAAGCAAGCTGATGTGGTTACACTTGACCCCCTGCAAGCTTACATGGTCATGGTTAAAGTGGATGCAGTCTTCCCTGAGGGAAGCTGGCCCTGGTAAACACTGCCATTGCCTCTGGAGCGATGGAGGTGGGATGGTGTCCTCGAGCTGCCTCTCTGCCTCCAAGGCCAGGCCCTGGGATTCTTCTGAGTTCAAAGGAAAGAGCAGAAAAATTCTCACACAGACACAGAAAAATGAACTAAACCCAAAGAAACCACAGATCATCTCTGTTCCCAGGAGAGGGAGATCTCATTCCAGGAGGATGTCTGGAGTGGTCCTTTCTCTATCCCACACCAGTTTTTTATCCTTCCCATGGGAACTAGAATTATAGACTTTCATCCTATGAATGTCATTTAGCGTTGGTAATCTTTTATATTTTCTTTTACCGATGTTGTTCCCTTCTGCTCCTTTTCATGTGCATCTTGGTCTTTCAGTTCTGGGACACAGCTGGATGTTCATTGGCAACATGGCTGACAATGCAGCACCTCATTTTAGGTGAATGTTGAGAAATATTTCAGGGGAAGTTGAAGTTAATTTATTATTTATGTATAATTGAAAATAGGGTCTGGAAGACGTATGGAATGTGACAAAAATCTGGATTCTGAAAACCTATTTTAGTTTAAAAAAATCTGTTAATAATGATGTCCAAGATTATTTTAAAAACAAAACCAACAACAATAAAAAACAAACAAACAAAAACCCCACACATTTTGGGAAAAAAACTCCACTGTATAAACTTTCCATATTGAGAAAATAGAGCCAAACCTGGCATTTAAAAATAAACTTTTTTTCTCTAACTGGAAAATTTGTCATTTAAACTGTGTTTTGAAGGGAAAATTGAAATGATCTCATGGGCTTCTTGTGGTGGTTGGATAACAGCAATTCCCTTGTGGCTTAGGGACTCCTTGACTGCATCCGTAACACCCCTTGACTCACTCATTTCAACAGGCTGGATCTCAAACTGGTGTTGATGTTTGTTCCTTCTCTTCTGCCACACACCCCTTGGGAGTCCACCATCTCCTCATTTTTCATAGCGTATTTTATTTTGTGGTTTTGAAGGCTGTAGACATGGGACTCCACAGTGTCCTAACTTGGTTCTCTGGTGTGCTGGAGCCAAATCTGGAGACTGATTTGAGTTTGTTGAACCAAGAACTCAAAGTCATTCCCATGGTGACTGCACTTTACTTCCTGATGTGCAAATCTCACTTTGCCAATGATGAAACTTCTGGGCGTGAATTCTTTGGGTTTTAACCACAAAGGAGAAAGCAGGATTTGGCATATTTGTGTCATTTTCCCCAGTTGCTCCTATTACCTGGACAGCCATAGTCCATTGATGTGCAAGACTGTACTATATGAAACACAAATCTCCTGCTGTAAGGAGAGGTGGTTGCTCAAGCACTTCTTCTCTCTGTGCAGAGAGCACTCTGCCATGCCTTGGAGCACTCCTGGGTAGACAGATGCATCACAGGTACAAGAAAAAGCAGTTCTGACCAGAAGCTCATGGTGTTGCTCACTCCACTGCAGGATTTGGCCCTTTACTGCTGCTGCTGTGATAAAGGTGGGACCTGAACTCCTAAGGGATGAAGAGCAAATCTGAGGTCAAGGTCTTGACTGGGATAAAAATAACCATCGTGTTCAATTTCAGCTCGCAAGCAGAATCCATTGCCAAGGCAAGGTTTGGAGGTGAGGTGAACAATCCACTCCTTCAGGGAAGTGGAGCATGGAGGCTGCAGTCTGGGACTTGCTGTTTTAATGAATGAAGAAGCAATTGCTTTGTAACTGGAAAGGCCTTACATTGCCTGCTCTACACTGAAGGTGCCTGCAGTCACTGCAGTAGCCCAGCCTCTTGATCTACACTTTCCACGTCTGTGGTGTTTTCACTTTTGTTTTAAACCAACATATCTCCAGGCATGCAGAGTTGAATTGACAGAGGTTTTCCCTCCTGTAGCAACTTCAACCAACAGCATCAGCTTCTTGGAGTAGCATCCCAGGAGCTAGCAGCACAGGAGTGCCAGGAGGCACTGTGCAGACACAGCTTTGAGATCATGGGCTCTGCTGGCTTCAAGCAGAAATAAAAGGTTTGGCATATCAGTTTCATTAACAACCAAGAACTGCTGAAGTAAGTCAATCCAAATGCCAGCATGTGTTAGAGACTACATCACCTGTCCTTCCGTCCCCTGATGTGCTGGCTGTCCACAAGATAGTGTTATTGATGCTCTGCACCAGCTTCAGTGACAAGACACTCATTTTTTTGTAAAGTTTGAATACTACAAAGGTCTGAATTTATTGTGCTTGTGTTTTAATATCCATGGTGATAGCTTCATAGGGGTAGAAGATCTTATGGAAGAAATAAGGAGAGCTGAGGAAGATCAGATGCTTTTCATTGCATCAGGCTCCCCTAACAAAGAGATCCTGGCTCCTAAGAGCTGGCCCTGGTCTGATCCCTCAGAGGTTTCCTGTGTGAGCTGGTGGGCACCAAGACCATACAGTGGTAATAGGCCACATATGTGCAGGCTTGAGCCATGGAGGTTAATCACTGAGAAAGGCAGTAGCACAGACTCACTGGACCAGCTCTAGCAAGGAATTTCCACTCCATCATGAGAGAGGAATGACATGTTTCACCAAAGGACCCATCATCCTGCATGGGAAATGGATGTAGGAAGGACAACTGCTCTTTGGGAGGAGAGGATTGGTTCATGCAGCACCCTCTCATGATGACAGAAACAACTGCCAAGTAGGATAATTGAAGGTTAGGTATTGACTAAAACTGAAATCTTTCAACAAAACATTTTTTTCTCTTGCAAAGAAGGAATGTTTTGGAAAAAATTATGAGTATCGCATTCTTGTACTTTTTTGCCAAAATTCACAGAGATCTTACTTTGTTTCCTGTAAATTTAGTTTAAAAAAAAAAAAAAAAAAAAGCATTCTATGGGAACAGGGCTTATGTTTCCCAACTCCTTAGCCTCAGACCTTGCTTTCATCATGGCAATGAACTGCTAATCTTTCTGACCCACTCAGACTCTTTTCTGGCCTCTTTCAAAACCTCCACTGGCCTGCCAACATCTGCCTGCATCCTGGCCACTGAGTATCTGTTTAGGGAGTAGATGCCCATTGGATTTGTTTTCTCATTTTTGTACCTTTTACTACACTGCAGAGATCTTCTCCCTAATGTCTTTCTTGAGTCCACAGTTCTTCTAGAAGAAGAGACTTGAGACATGTTGGAGCCTTGACAATGGGCCTCTCCTCAGCACAAGGTTAATCCAGGGGGATTGACACTGCTCCGTGTATTGCTCAAAAGACTTAATCAGCAACACAACCTCTTTGGTTATGGTTTCCTGAGTGATTTGTCTCTCCACTTGCAGTTTGAAACGTGCCATCATAGTTGTGGTCTCATTTAATTACACTTTTATCTTTCTTCTCTAAGTCTCTTTAAGATGTTGGCTCATTTGTATTCATACACCTCATGCTTCCAGCCAAGGCCAGCTCTTGCCAAGCCTGCAGTTAGTTCCCGGGCTCAATGACCCAGACTGAACTAGGCTGACACATGCTGTATAGCTCATACTTGCATCTGAGAGAAATCTCTCTTAAACATTGAAGACTAATGAGCTAGTTTCTGGCTGGTCCATGTTGCCACAGATGTAAAACTGAAAAGAGATTTAGAAATCTCTTGAAATAATTCCCCTCTCTGCTACACTCCAGCATCAGTGCTGGCTCCTAAATCCCAGCTGGGCTAATGCTGGGAACTCTCTGCTGGGGTTTAGGAAGAAAAGTCATAGTTTAACTGCACAGTTCTCCACTAAATTCAACTGGACAAACTGAAGAGCTGGGCAAAGTCTCCTTTGAAGTCCCCCTAATGAAGTTCAACAAGGATAAGTGTAAAGTCCTACACCTGGGGAGGAATAACCCCCTGCACCAGCACAGGTGAGGGGTTGACCTGCTGGGAAGCAGCTCCATGGAGAAGGACCTGGGAGCCCTGGTCAACAATAAGTTATCCATGGGACAGCAATGGGCCCTTATGTCCAGGAAGGCCAATGAGCTCCTGGGGGGCAGGAAGAAGAGTGTGTCCAGTAGATTAAGGGATGTTCTCCTCCCCCTCGACTCTTCCCTGGTGAGACCTCATCTGGAGTATTGTGTCCAGCTCTGGTCTCCCCAGTTCAAAAGGGACAGGGAAATACGGGAGAGAGTCCAACAGAGGCCACAAGGATGATGAAGGGACTGCAACATCTCTCTGGTGAGGACAGGCTGAGAGCCCTAGGGCTGTTTAGCCTGGAGAAGAGAAGCCTGAGAGGGGAGCTGAGCAATGGTTACAGATATCTGCAGGGTGGGGGGCA
>JANHGN010016575.1:3451-20196 GCA_024605025.1 Megaceryle maxima
CAAATGGTTCAATTATGATTACAAGAGGGGAAAACATAATAAAAATAAGCACGCTTTTTCATTGAGGCTCATTGAGGTTTGTTTTGAAAAGAACTCCCCCCCCCCCCCGTGAAAACAGCAATGCAGGACAAGAGCTAAGTTCTGCTATTCATAGAAATTATTGTTTTGTGATACTTTCTTTTTAAGAAATAAATTTAGCAATTATAAATAAGAAATTCAGGCATTATACCCAAAGAGAAACTGGAGGAATTTATTTTATTATATTAAAATATGAAACAAAATACATAAAAAAAAAAAGAGGGAAAAAATTTAACTTTTTAATTGATGTTTTCTTAAAGACTTACATGGCCTTATTAAATCTGGAACCAGTGAAGAAGAATGAAGCAGCTGTTAGGAGTCTTTAACAGAAACCAAACAGCCTCTTAAGAGCTTTATTGTTTTCTTTTTGTTCTTAGAGATTTATTTTATCCCATGGCAGTTTAGGAAAGAACAAGAGGAAAACATTTGCTTATGAGAATGAAAACAAGCATCAAAATTGAAACAATTGAAATGAAAACACTGTTACTGTTTTATTTCTCTAGGACACAATTTCACACAAAGCATTGGACACCTGTCAAAGAGTAAGGAGATACTGATGAGATTCAGAGCCAGATTTTCAAAGAAATAGTTCCATGAGCCAATGGAGCTTCTCTGCTGTGCCAGAACTCTCCCCTAGTAAAGGCATTAACAAAGTCTCTCTCCCATATCTTACTGCCTATTTTCATAAAAATTCCTTGTCAAATTAGTGGATGGATTAAAAAGTTACAGATATGATAGAATTTGCAGAACATGCAGAATTTGACCATGTATGCCTTGTCACCTGAGCTAAAATACCTCTGCATAGCTACATTAGCATAAAACTAAAGTGCTGCAAATTGCAACAAAGCAGTGAGACAAGAACAAAGGTATTTTAAGGGAAATCTTGGAGATCACTTACATTCAGAAACAGAATAACAAACACAAGTTTGTCTGTCTTTCCATATTATGAGACATGCAGACTAGCTCTTTAGCACAAAATACCAAGCCCAATAGCAGTTTCATTAAAATATTCATGTTAGTTAAAGGAAAGTTGGTACCTCAGAAGAATTACAGCTTGCGCAGTACATATAGTAATACTAATTATTTGTAACTAATATGCTAAAAAATACAGTGATATTATTCATAAACATGAATGGCAGAGGAAGTAACAACACAGGAAGAAGGTCTTGTAATGCAAAAGACATTCTGCTAAAATAAACTTCCTTATTTAAATCTATATTCAGTAAAACTATCATGTTTTATAGAAAGAGTTACAAAATATTTACCAAATAAGCTTTTGGGACCTAGAACACAAATGTTTGGGTTTTTTTTTTTTCCTAGTTCTGCCAGACATTTGTGCTATATGTTTGAGGCAGGAAAAGTTGTATCAAGGAAGGGAAAAGCAATATGCTAGAGTCACAGCAAAATCAATACTCTGATTGTAAAATGAGGCTGAGTTTTATCTGAGAAGCAAGGCTGAATTTTGCTGCTCTAATTTATGCTATTTCAATATAAATAACGATCAAAGGTCTTAGCTCCTGATGGCTGTCATTGGCTGTGGTCTGACTCAGTCTACATCATGCAAAAAAGAAGGCCAGAAAGCAACAGCAAATGCCACCTTGCACTGTGATCCTTCCTAACTAACACATGTAATCAATACTAAATGGATTAAAGGCATTTTAGAAACCAATATAAATTTAAAGAAATTAGGAAAAATAGGATTAGTAATGGAGTAAGGAACTGAGAAGTGTTTCTTCTTTGCAGCAGAAAAGTGTATTGGCTGCAAAACCTATTCAAAGTATAGGAATGAAATAAAAAAAAATCCACAAAGATTACTGTACTAACATATTCATCAGGTTGACATTACCTTAACATAGCAGGATATTCTTTCTCCAACAGAGTGGCTGATGTTGGCAGTACTACAGTAAGGCTGGGAACTTATGTTAGGTCATTTTGCTTGCATTCCTTTTGGGAATATTCTTGCTGCATCTTGCCTAATTTGCTTTGCATTGATATGGCACATAGATATAAAGCACAGAAATGAATTCAAGCAACAATCAGATACAGCGTATATTAATGGGCTCAGCCTGAAGGGAGACTAGGCCAAAGATGATGCTGTACTGAAAACTAATACAGACAAACTGACTAAATAAGAATATCAAGCTATTTATATAACATTAATTCATTGACTTGAGAGCTGAAGGTTCCCAGGAGACTAGAGTTTGTTCTAATAAGTTTTATTCCAGCTGCTGGGTTACTAAGAAGCAGTGAGTTATTATGAGAGAATATATGCATGTGGAAATATCAGCTTCTGCCTCAGGTAATTTAAAGCTTATTCACATCCTCTTTATTCTTGTTTATAGAAAAAGGACAATCCATCTAATGAATCAGCCCCAATGTTTTGAGGGTTGTTATTCTTCCCACCATTTGAAGGGCAAATTAAAGTATTAGGTATATGGGACCACATGTAACACATTCCTAAATAGATCCAAGATGTTTTAAGTGACTCGCAGTGCAGAAAATAACACACCAGGTAGTGATGCTTCAGTGTAAAAGTATCATTTTATACATGTCTTCTGACACCAGTCTTCTGAAACTTCTGTTTCTAAAGTAGGATCTTTCTTGTTGCAAACTGAAATGTGGCAATTGTGAATACAGTTCCAGCCTTTTGAACTCTGTGAACAACACTGCAAAGAATTAAAATTATAATCATATTGTCTTCTTACTGGAGAGATCAACTGCCAAGTCTCAGAAAGGTGATGGCAACTTTGAAATTATGAATTATTCACAGGATTTGGAATATTTAGACTATTCATATTGTTATAATTGAAATAATTTGGAAGGCACATATTAGGAAGCCTCACAACCATAGAAAATAAGAGTATTTTGGAATCAGTCCTGAAGATTAAAGGAATAGTATCAGAGTGAGAATAAAATGAAGAAGAATATCTGGAAACTAGAGCAACACAAGAGCAATTGAAATAATGACGTATCCAAGTACTTTCCAATGCCCTCTGGGAAGACTTAAACCTGGTGTTTCTTTAAAAAGAAGCCCTGGGTATGAGCATATATATGCAAGGGGAAAGGAAAAAGTTTAAGGTTTTGGGGGGTTTGTTTGTTTGTTTGGGTTTTTTAACCCATACAAAGTAGATAAATAAACAACACGAGTTTTATTCTACTTAGAACAAAGGCTTGATTATTTTCAGTTTGCATTTGAAAGGCCCACCCCCATTGTGGGATCTCTTGAAGTCATGGACTTATGCCATGACTGAATAAACACGTCAGGCTTGTGTGACACTCTTTTACTGAAAAAAACTACAGTGGATAGTCTTGAACAGAAAATATTCAAGACATCCTAGACCTGATATTTTCCTGTCACTCTGTCCTGCGGTAAAGCTGACCACAAACCATCAAACTTACATGGTCCTCAGTGATAATGATGGGTGCTAGCCCACATTTGCCTTTGAATCTAATACAGCTACCTCGATGAACTTGCTGTCCATAAGACATAGATAAGAGAGATCCACACAAGCAATCTTAAATGCAGCCCTCTAAAAGAAATAAGAATTCCTCCAGTGAAAAAAAGACGTAAAATTGACTTGACAGCTTTGCACAGTAAATACAAGGCACCATAAACTCAAACATCAGTAAATTCCATAAGACTATGGTTCAAATGTGTCTAGGGTTCTGCAGTTTCAATTCATAGGCTGCTGCACTGGAGTTGTCTTCCTACTAGAAATCACCAACACATCATATTGTTTTGACAGACCAGGCTGAGAACTTGGCCTGAAATTTCTTCCAATTTCAGTCATTTGTTTTCTATTGTTGAAAATATAATTATTTAACTTCCTTCCAAAGCAATGGGCAGAAACTCATGACTGACAGGTCTTCTTTATAGTTTATAATACAGAATTCAGATTTTCAGTGATAGGCACCTGTTGCACTTAAACCTCGGTTCACTGATAAATACCACGCATGGCTGTAAGAAATCAAATTTCCCAATGCCTGAATACTGACTATCATTTATTTGTAGCATGTCTTTAATTTTCATTTAGTGCCAGGTGTTGGTCTTTGAATGACTAATAGGAACCCATCCAGATGGCAAACAGGATAGTATTCTAATTAAAGTTGATTTTAAGAGTGCTAGAATAGAGTTTAGCAAAATACTACAACTAAAGTTATGAAGACTTGATATTTTCTTATTCTGACATGCACCCTCATCTTCTATGTGTTTGTGGTACCTTTATCACCATATTCTTACAGTATTTTAATGCTATGCACATCATTCTATTCATATTAGCCTAAAAGGGAATTGAAATATCATTATGCTCATTTTACAGATCTGGGCAAAATTGAAGTGTAGGAAGATTAAAAGTGGGTAAGTCTCACCTCACTTTAAGTAGCTAGTCCAAACTACTTGAAGAAGAGAGAGATGAGCTCTAACAGTGATTCATCATATCTTAAAAGAGGCAGAAGTTGTTGCCTGCTTGCATTCTCCTCCAGTGATTAAATATACCTAGATTAATCTAGGCAACTTGCTCTGTCTGCCTGCCTGGTTTTCAGACCACTATAAGTAGGCAAGAAAAATTCTACTAGGTGATTCATTCAAAGTCATAGAGAAGGTCTACAGCACATCAGGGAACACATTTCTCATCTTAGCAATTTAATTGACAGACCAGACTTCCTCTTTAAACTTCTGTTAACTTCGTTCTGTGAGACAATTTGCCAAATCTGCTCAAATCTTTGACAAAGAAAAGAATTAGCAAAAAAAAAATCTCATTTTTCTTTCATTATATGTCACAGTGCAACCTGTGATTAATTGGCTCCACTTCCGCTCTTCTAAAACAGAGACTTAATGAATTTAGCAAATACTATACAGAAAAAGTCTCAAAAAGACCCCATATTAAAGAATATGCCTTAAAATTCCTGTATACATTTTCCATCAGTATTGGAACTGAGTTACATAACATCTGTTAAGATGAACACATTCATTCTGCATGCTGCCTCAGAAAACCAAGGCTCAAAGATTAGAGAACGGAAGTTTTGTTCAGAAAGTAATATCTTTAAGAAGAAAAAAATCTACACAGAAAACCTGACTTCCTTCCCAAGCCTAAGTCCTGTTCCCTTACCTCCTCTCTGGCTCTAGGATCTGCTACTCTGTCTGCAATCTCCAATTTATCATTTTCCTCCTCTATTCACCTGTGCAACAAGAAGCAGGTAGTGGAGATTAACTCAGCCACTGCCTTGATTGTGTCTTCAAAACCATACATTTGACATTTTCAAGTATCTCTGAGGTTTCTTTTTGTATTATACTAATTATTTTCATAATCTTCAACTCTGTTCAAAATTGGTTACTGGTGACATTTACAGCTCAAAATTCCCAAAAAGGTATCCAGTATGTCCTTCAGATCTTCCTTTGAGTAGCATTTGAATAGTATGAATGCAGGTATCATTTACATTTATACTTCAGTCTAGAATACAGATTTTTATCTTGTTTACAAGTGTTTTAATGAATTATACCATAGTTCAGTCAAAATGAATGTCAAAAATTTCATGTTGTGTTAAAGTGAAACTGAAAATATGGGAAGTTCCTATCACCTAACATTAAAAAATATGGTACAAATATAAGCCCAGGTGTAGTCCCTAGGGGGGAAAAAAAAAAAAATGCAAACAAACAAATAAACCAAACCCAAAGCAATTGCAGGGAAATGCTCACTGTGGAAATATTTTGCTTCTTTATGTTAGGATCATTCAGCCCAAATGCCCATTGCCTGGACAGACACTCTAGATACTCAGATGTAGGCCTTTTAATTACAGATGCCTATATATAAATAAAAAAATAAATAAATAAGATCTAAACAAAACCAAAATTAAACCCTCCTCTCTAATAGTTTTGTTCAATTCAAATAAAATCAGCGATAGTGTTGTCCTGTGGATCAGCTTCTCAAAGAAAATTTAATGCTTTATATATAAATACTATAAACAGTTGCATTAGATGCTAAAAAGGATCGTGATCTATCTTCTCTGAAATCTGAAAAAATTAATATTATTAATTTTCATGAGAAAGACCTACCAAATATTAGAGATATAATCAGAAGTTCTTTGATTCATTAGATATTCATACTTGGAAAGCCATCCCATCAATATCAATAACAAAAAAACCTTCTGAATTCAAGAGTGTGTCACATGTTTATACATTTTCTAGAGTATGTTAATATTTTCTCTTCTTCCCACGACTCTTTAAATCCCAGATACTATTTTTAGGCAAAGGTAAGTTGCAAGGAATGCTATTAGCAGTGAGTGGAGCTAGCAATCTCTCTGAAAATTTGGTACCGTAATTGTCCAAGTTCAGCACTTTGAATATTGAACTACATGCTGTAGTGTTTAAAGTGTTGACTCATTCAAACCAGCTTCCTAAATGGCAAGGTCAATGCCACAGTGAGTTGATACAGTAAAAAAAGAAGAAACTACTAAATGATTATGGAATTCTAGTATTGTGCACAGTTTTATAATGGCAAGATGCCCAGGGCTTATAAAAGATAAATGAAGTTTGAAGTGGGGGGGGAAGAGTGTTGTTAATTTCAATAGAAGTTCTTTCTTCTTTTTTTTTTTTTTTTTTTATTTCTTTCTTTTTACTGGCAAGGAAATGCAAAAGACATCAAAGCAGTTTTCACTTTTCCTATAAATCTATAAGAAAATTAATTTCAGCAGCAACTTTTCTGCTTTTATTACTCAAGTTCTTTCAGAACCTGAAAGGGGCTATAATTCAGTGCCTTTCATATTGCTTTGGAGAAACATAATAAATCCAATATATATAGGAAAAGTTTATGAGCTTTTTCATATAGATAAAACATATGCATTTACTGGATCCTTCATCTGATTTATTAAAATAGTTTCAAGAAAATAGGTTAGCAAATCTGTCTGTGAGCATTTCATTTTGAGAAG
This sequence comes from Megaceryle maxima, assembly GCA_024605025.1. Taxonomy (NCBI): domain Eukaryota; kingdom Metazoa; phylum Chordata; class Aves; order Coraciiformes; family Cerylidae; genus Megaceryle; species Megaceryle maxima. The sequence goes on from JANHGN010016575.1 coordinate 10,454, forward strand.
TACTCATTAATTTCTAGACTAGAAGCTCAGCAACATAATACAGCAAGTTAGTTAAATAACACTGCCATTGCTTTACCTAGAACTATGGGTAGAAGTATGAATCTGTGATCAAAGATCAGTGGAAAAATGCACAGATCTGTAGTGCTGTCCTTGATCATGACAGCCACAGGATAAACACATTATTTGTCTATCTGCTCAAAAGTTAATTACTTTGATTATATAATTTTGCTTTCAGAAAGAAAAACTGATTTGTCAAAGTTCACCACGATGTGTGTGGACATAATTTACTTCTTATTTACACATATGCTGTTTCAAGTCTTTTCTTAAAAGGCCATGCATAAATCTTTGCTATGTTTGTTATGTTTGCATTGTAGTCTGATTTTTTAAGGCTTTGGACTTCCACCAGTGGAATATGTGTAAATGCAATAAGGTAATTCATATCTACACTACGTAATGAAACATAACACTTCCTCTGAACTATCTACCTGGTCAATGTTTGGGTCTCAGACAAAATATAGATAAGATAGCATGGTCCTTTTAAGGACAGGTTATTCTCTACATAGCTAATTAGTCTAGGTCTAGCACTGTGCTAAGATAGCACTGCAGTTTCTTTGCTGTGGCTTAATATTTCACTGTAGCATTATCTGTTCATTGGGATGAAATCCAAGAATTGCTACACAGTGCAAATACAATTTACTTGGTGTTTTCTATGAGAAAACTTATATCTATAAGGGCTGCCTAGCACCACTGCTACGTACAGTTCTTTCTAACAAAATTTTGATGTTGTTTTCCAGTCAGTTAAGACTTTGTCTTTGTTTCATATAAACTCTGCTTAAAAAAAAAAAAAAAAATTGAATTAATTCTCTTTTCTCCTGCATGGATTATCCATATTGCAGTAGATCTAGTCATAGCTAAATCTGTAAGTTAAGGAAAAAAAGACAAGAATCCAGCTAACTGCTTTATTACTTGTTTCTTTGGAAAAAACAAACAAACAAACAAAAAAACCAAACAAAACACACACAAACCAACACAAAAACAAAAACAAACAAGCCAACAACCACAATTCTTCTACTGTTGGAAGCACTGTGGTAGAGTTCTTTATAATGACATGACAGATATGCTGCAAATCTGGCACATAAAAATGAAACTCATACCAATTATCTATTTCATCCTGTGTAATGATTATCTCAAGAGATTCTAATGCTCAGAATTTGTCCCTTGAACTGAAAACTATGTAAGATATGATACATGGTTGTTAGGAGTCCAGCATAGTGACCTAATTCTGCAAAAGTTACTTTGTAAAAGTTGAGCTAATATGTTTTAAAAGCATGCCAAGGTTTTAGAAATCAGTCGCAAATGAGCAAACATTGTACATGAATTTCTAAACAAATTAAAATGTCAGCTCTATTCACCATTACGCAAACAGTTTGAATATATTTAAAAAACGAACTGCATGAGAACTTATTCCTAGCAAACAAATTTTAGACTTGAGCAAATTAATTTTCTCACTGTTTCAGAGGGCTTAGGCCAAAAAAAAGAGCCACAGTTTCTGATGCTTTTAGAAGATTGTGGAGCAATTTTGCATCGATCAAATGAAGAATGCTATTTTCCTGCCATTTGTTATGAATAAAATTTCTGGCTTACAAAGCTGCCTTACTTCTCCGAAGCCAAGGAACAGATGTCTTTAAAGTCACTTGATCAGCTCATGGTGTTTCTTCCCTCTTTTACAAGTTTTCTAAATTTCATTGTCCTGAAGAGGGCTGATTTCTTCATAGTCTTTGACAAGGAAAGTGATATACCTAGGAATTATAACAGTGAGCAGGTATGCTTCTTTTACCAGAAAACTGGCATAAGTACAGAAGGAAAGACTAAAAGGTTTCACACAAACTTTAAGCACAGGGGATTATTGTCAGTAATGAGAAAATGAATTTTACAGGAAATGGATCCTGGGGATAGATGAAGTTATAAATAGGCTACTTAGATCAGAAAGTAAAATGTACGCCAGGGGTCTCTCAACACTATGATTCAGTAGTTTTGTGGACTCCAATCCAAGGATTATGCAGATTGCAGGGGATGAAGGCAAAATGAAATTAGATGTCGTATGAGGCAAATTATATCTCATTTACATGCAGATACTAAGGAAAACCACCCTTCCCCATGGAAAAGCTTAGATTTGTGAGCTCACAAATCATAAGATTTCATTGTTCATACATTTCACAGGTCTTCTTTCCAGAAATACATTGAGAGAAACCTGAGATACCTGACAAATAATGTCTGAACCTTCTGAAAAGTCCTCATATGCTATGTGGGCATTTGAACCTCATGGTCGGTAGAGCTTCATAAATCAAGGAAGCTAACAGACTTCAGAAAACTGCACTTGGAAAGAGATAATAGTACTATAATCAACATTAAACCTTGTAGTGCTTTTTGAAATGGGATATAAGAAAATAAGGAAAATAGAACAAATGGAAACATTCTTAAAGGACATGGAGATTAACTGTCATTTTGTTACAAGAACTTTGATCCTGTCTCCAGTCAGCTAAGTTTTGCTTTGCTGTCAAGAGGCTTAGTTTAGATACCATTACAGCTGGATGCATGTATTTCTTGTAAGGGTTGAAGCACATGTGTCAGACAATTCAGATCAGCTTACTAGAAGGTGATGTAGTCCACCTTCAAGTCAGAGGAGCCAAGGAGATCATCCTAACATAAATGCAAAGGCTGGCAAGGATCTCAGGAAAACTGTTCTGAAGATCGAGAAACGTGCAAAACTTCTTTTAAGGTAAAAAAAAAAAAATACACTCAGCCCAATCAGTAGCACTAAAGCTTCTAGCAGAAGTCCTACTGCTGGTATTCTGAAGTTTGGAATAGTGCTTATGCTTCAAAATATATTTTTCTAAGATAAGAAGGAAGAAAAGAGGCTTGCTACTTTTAACAGTAAAATAAAGTTCTTTGATTCAAAATTTTTTTTCAAATATTCTTGTCTTGTTCACAATCTCAAATTTATAAAATTCCATGACAATTACACCTGTCCAAAAAGTCTACTAAATTTCTCATAGAGAGCTTCTAGGGCACCAAAAAAAGCACTTTTATCATATTCTCTATTTTCTAATTTTAAAAAATATATATATATAGTTATTTAAGAGTTATTTTTAATGATATTTTAATTCTCTGTTTAGTCCTTCCATAATCAAAGGCTGAAAAAAAGCTTTTCATCATTTAATACTCTCCCAGCTATATTTATCCTAGATATTGAGTATTTCTTGATTGAAGTAGTGATGATCAAAATGTTGCCCAAGGAAGCCAAGATGTTCAATAAGTATTTTCATTTTATTACTTAGGTTAGAGGATTTTAATCTCAATTTCAACTTTATTAGGTAACTAAGTGTCAGGCCTGTGAAGCCAAAGATTCCTTATTCTGTGTTGTGCAAGCATAACATCTGCCACAATATTAAGAAAATTTTTTAACATGGTAAGTATTCCTTATTTTCTTATGCACTATATTAATCTTACTCTATTCAGTTAAAATTTCATTTCTCTAGAGATGCTAAGAGTAATTCAAGAGAATTTCAACACATGATATTCCTTGATCATTCTGCAAATTCAAGAGGAAAATAAGATTTACCTGACACTGTGGAAATTCAAGATTTCATTCTGCTAATTAACAGCTGATGATTGTCTTTGTGGAACTCACCTTTTTGCTTTATCACTTTCCACAGCTCCTGAAAACTCACCCTGCTCCAGGCAGCCCAGAGCTGAAACTTGAAGAGGTATCTTCACAAATTGTTCCCTCTGGCTGTACAGGAGGTTCATCCCTCATCGCATCCAGACCTGCACCAAGAGCCAGAGTTCCTTACTGCTATAAGCACTCACTGACTGCCTTCAGATCCTAGAGGAAACCAGGGAGCATTTTTCTTCACCAAAAGCCTAAATGGGAAGATAAGGTGTGAAGAGACACATTTTGGGCACTGTAGAAATTGTCAGAGCAGAAGATGGTGATTGAACTAAATGTAAACAAGGAAATGAAACATTTCAGACTGTTTATGAAGCACTGTAAGCATTAAATGGGTTCAGGTCTTGAAACTATTGGCCACTGTGTATATAGCAAACAGTGCCTAATGATGTCATGTGTTTTCAATAATGAATAAGTAGGATTTTCTTCTGCAAGAGTAAAAGCAGTGTTTGTCACAGACAGTAATCGTTGTCTAAGAAAGATATTATTTTTATGAAACTGGGACTGAAAACTGCAAAAAGGTAAAGATAAGAATTCATTGCATGAATAGCTTTTGAAATATTTCCTGAAAGGACTGTTGAATGTTTGTACAAGTTTTTTTAAAAGTTTCATCTCTATTTTACTCTTTGTGGGTGCTGTGTACATCCCCTCTTCATCTGCAATTTCTCTCGTGAGCAACCCTACCAGCACTAATTTTTACTGTTATTTAAATACGTTCTGGAACATATCTGGAATGCTCTGGAAAAATACATATATCTCCTCAAATATTTGACATGTGTACTATAATGCATTAAGATACAACTTCTTTTTTTTCCACATTTTTCCTTTAGCTTTTTTTTTCCAAAAATCAGGCATATAATCTGTAAGTGAAAACATACATATAAAGAGATTATACACCTGGGGATGTCCTGATTTCAACATTTCTTAAATACCAATTTTTTTAATTTCTTAATTTCAGTCTTCCAGAGGATGAGTGTTTGCAATACAGAAGAAACAAACAGAGAAGTTAGATGTTTGACATGCTTATTTAGGTAACTAATGGAACTTGAAAAATGCTTTAAAATGTACTAAAATGAAAAGAATAGTATAGTAGTATAGTATATATTCATTTGCTGGTTTAGGTCTTATCTGTCTAGACCTGCCTACAACAATAATGCTGAAAAAACTTGATGCTTATGTATGAGCAAGTGATCACTTTGCCTCTGAATTCACTTTTATTTCCCTTTCCTAATTATAGCAAAATCATACAATACATGTTGACCTTACCCAAATCAGAAATCAATTTTAGTAATTTTAACACATTTAATATCTAAGTTAAAATGTGTTTATAGAAATTATTCTGTAGACTTCAAAATTGTGGAATTTTACCCTTGATGTTTAACTTATTTTGACAGGATATGGGAAGAATGCTTAACTTTATGAGGTCTGCATTCTCTCAACTTGCTATCCAGTCATTACTTCAGATATGAACCTTAGACCCCATAATAATCATTAATAATGGTAAATATATTTTCCTATCATTTTCTTGGTGTTGACAGAATACATGATTATTCGGGAAAAGTACTCATACAGTCATAAAGTACAGCAAAAGGTATATTACTTTTCCTTCTAAGGGGCTCTAATAATCCCTTGATTATTGTCAGCCTCCTTATCATCCTGTGATATGATATTCAGGTGATAATGTGTCCTCTGCAACTTAAAAATCACACAATCTCTTGCTCATGTATTCTCTCTCTTTCTTTCTCATATCTTCTAAGAGGGACAACTCTCTTGCCTACCACACAAAATTTGCACTGTTTGGTTTTCATTTGATGCTCTGCTGCAGCTGCAACACCAATATCCACTAGAATTTCAGTGCATCATGAGTCACCACAGCAGGTGGCATCTTCAGATATTTCTATACTTGTTGTCACCTTTCTTAAGAGGTCATCATTCTCTCTTTATGACAGTCTCTAAGGCATTTGTTTTTGCTGCCAGGGTTTATTATTCCTGTACACATAAACAGCACCATGCATTTCACTATTAGGTATAGAAGCAACTGGATCTACACACTAATCTGTGAACAAGTGAAGAATGCATAGATGAAATAGCAAAAAAACAAGCAAGCAAAACGAATTCAATTAGTAAAAGGTACCATTATTTTAGGACTGTTTAATCATGAAAGAGATAGTGTTGTGTTTACTGTGCTGCTAATGACTTTGATTGTAAATATTAATTCTTTTTCTATACAGCACCTTCAAAAAGCTAGATAAATTACTGTTTAATTTTTACCCAGTCATAGTAATAAATGTGAAGAAAACCTGACAAACATACATGGAAGAAGGAAATACATGCTGGTAATTTTACTAGAGAGTAATCTGTGGACAAGAGTATGAATTAATCTGTGTAATTAAACCTTGTATTCTAAACTGGAATGTTTAATATTTTGTATATTTGCATTTAAGACATTGAATTTTTGGAATGTAAATCAGAATATTTTGATTAATCACATGTTGTAGCAAGAAGGAAGAATGTGCCAAATCCAGCCTCAATATTTTGAGAAGGCAGAATGCTCAAAATACACAGTAAAAATTCTCAAAGTATTAAAGGATTCTCAATATTCTCAGCACGCCTGGGCTCTGAATGAACATTTTGTTTTCTTGTCAGAGATTCAGAATATCCACAGCTACTCTTCAGTGACTAGGAAAAATCATGCCAACTGGGACAAAGCTTTATTTTAAAGCTGAAAGCATGAAATAAGGACTAAGAAGACAAACGTACACCTGTTTTCAAAAGTAAAAGGCTTCTCAGATTTACTTTGCTTTTGAAAATTTGGCTGAGGATCATATGTCAGATGGCCAATAGCTCATAACCTTATTCCCATTATATTATGCTGTATGCCTAATTGGTCTGCTACATGTTTGCATAAGCATGATGCTTCATGATTAATATATAAATCACAGCATGGAGACCTGAATAAATTCATCCACAGATTCTTCTCCCCATACCTACTGCAAATAATCAGTGTGCCTAAACTGCAGGCTATCATGCCTGTAGATATGGCTATGTATCAAAAATCAAACTATATAAACTTCATTATAAAGCTGTACTGAATTTTAAATTTCTTTTATCTAGAAATGTTAATAACAATAAAATGTTAGCTCTTATAACACCACTGACATTTATACTTCCTGTGATTTGTGCCAGTATTTTTTTTCATGTTAAAACTCAGTGTGAAGTCTATAGCTTTATTCTCAAAATCGAACCAGATTACACTTAAAATGAAGATTTTGTTACATTAATAGCATATTAATTATTTTTGCTCGATTACTCTTGGGGTAATGTTAACCTAGAGCGAATAAGAACTTGGTGCTCAATAAGAACTACATGTTAATAATTCAATGACATGACCACTCATAGTCAAATTAAATAAGAAAACTCCTGAACATGTTAACAAAGGTCTGATGAATAAAAGACAGAGGATGCCACAGTAAGGGTGCCAGGAAAACTTAAGTCTAATCTTTGATGGTTAAGCAGTGCAGACATCTTGAAAGACTACAAGCTGATACATGTTCTTTTTACTGCAATTCCTTGCTATAACATGATTAGTGATCTTAAGGGATCTTCTACTCAAGCTTAATTTGTTTCTATCATAAAAGCTAAAAATTCCGCTATTATTTAAAGACTTTTTCCTACTGCCACAAAGAGCATACGCTGACTGTGATTTAATTTCATATATTAACATTACCATTATCTTGTCATAGCAGAGAAGGCTGTCAAATGTAATATTATTGGCAGCCTCTCAAAGCAAGTTACAGAGCTGATCAGATGTGGTGTAACTGGTAAAGACAGAAATAAAATGGTTTGAGGCATCAAGAGTAAAACCTCCATGATCTACATCCATTTTCTCTGAAACTGAAATTTGTAAAACTTTGCAAGAAAGAAACAGTTAAAGGTTGGTTTGTTTGTTTTTAATTTTGATTTTCTTATAGCATATGGCATCTAAATACTACCATCCCATTGGTGAGCAGTCAATGGTGTCAATGATCCAAATCAGTGGGATTCAAAATAGTTTGGAATAACATCAAGAGTAAAAACATATGAATTTTAAACATTACACTTATAGAGAATTAATGTGAAATTCCATTAAGCATTATGATTACATCATTTTGAATTTAATAAAAAAATACCACATTGTGTATATATATAGTCTTATCTACAAAAATAAACTCGTTGTTTGAACTAAGTACAGTGTATCATGACCTACACCTTAATCAGATGACACTAGTCAAAACAATCTGGTTTTGGAAGGGTAAGCGCAAAACAAGCACACAAAGCCAAGATGTAGAGCTCTAAAGGAACCTATTCTCTGCCCTAAGTAATAAAGCCAGCACAAAACATTTCTAGTCTATGAGTCTTAAGCAACCTAAACAGTCACTTACAATATGAATCCAGTTTGCCAGAACTGTCCAAGGGTAAGTTTCATTTCTTCTAACTTAGCAGTGTAAACTGTTTATCTAGGCTTCTTCATGGAAAAAGTTCTGTGTCCAAATGGAAAGTCACCCCATTTACACTATATTTTCTGACAGACCATCTCTCTAGGCAAATAATTAAACCTTAGTTCCAAGAAAGCTGAAATTACTGTTAACTCTCCTAATGATGGTTCCTGAAAAATCCACTCTTCCTCATATCAAACTCCCCTATATATTCCTATACAATAAAACAGGTTCAATACTGCAGAAATATTTTGCCAAAAGCTAGCATATTTGTGTTTGGAGATGAGAGAATGTTTTTTTCTGAATTTTTTTTTCCCTTTGAAATAAGGATCTTTCTATGAGTTGACTATGCTTTGTGGAAATAATCAAAGCAAAGCAATCTGCAGTCATTTTCCATGTAAGTGTATGATACCACTGCTTCAGGGCTTAAAAATGTTCAAATTAGAGCTGTAGTAACTCCTTTGAGATCATTTCCACACTGTTGTCTCTCTTAAGATATACCATTTGGGGGGGGCATTAAATACATTTCACTTATGACACACAGACTTGCTTAATTTTGTTCTTTTAAAAGTAAGTTCTTTCATAGTAAATATTATCTGAAGATTCTATAGCTAACCCATGGATATAAAATGTTTTTATACTTTCTTATCATAAGACATAGAAACACATGGCAAGGGTTACATTATAATGTTTTCTGGGTTACAGTTAAGTAAATTTTATTTTGATAACATTGATATTTTGAAAAAATTGATTTGACTGCATTTATTTTCTTAATTTGAGAATATGCCTTATATAATAACAGTAGAAGAGGCAGCCTTCATTCTCCTGGTCTAAATTTTGTGATTGAATTTCCCATAACAAATATATATTATTAATAGCAAAACTGGTAGGGTTATGATTTCATACAAATGTAAGAAAATAATGTGGAATTACCTGTGCATTATGGTTTAGTTTTCATGTACCCTATGGCAGTTCTTTGCTTTAATAGCTACATGAAATTAAAATTAAAATTCCACCATTTTAAGGATGAGACATATAATATTTTAATAAACTTCTAAAAAAGTATTCAGGTGATTCAATCCCAACAACATGTTCAAAAGCTGTAATTTTTCTGTAAGGTGTCTTAAAGGAAAGTCTAGCAAATATTTTTACTCCCATTTTAGAGGAATCTATTTTTTCTCAAAGCCATATATAGGATGCACAGTCATAAACATATGGTATATTCATAGGAATTATTATGTGATACTGATCAAGAAAATATGAAGGACAGTATTAGATAATTTAAAAAATATTTTGATGCATATCAACCAATATAAATATATTCAATACCTTTTTAAGTCTTTAGTATAGAAAATATAAACATTTCATAAATATTCCATTATATTTGTATTAAAAGATATTATTGGTTCACAGTATACTCACAGTTGTTTCAGTGGCAAAAAGTCTTTTCATATTATTACTCATATTATTATTATTCATATTATTATAATTTTCATATTATTACTTTAAAAAAACCCCAACAAACTACCAAAAAAAAT
>JANHGN010016577.1:0-40035 GCA_024605025.1 Megaceryle maxima
GATCCTGCTCTGGCAGGGGGGTTGGACTAGATGATCTTTCGAGGTCCCTTCCAGCCCTTGACATTCTGTGATTCTGTTATCCTCTCTCCTTATCTCAGCCTCTTCATTTCTACTATGTGAAGCAACAGCTGTTCTGGGTCCTCCTTCATGTCCCTTCCCCATAGTTGCCTGTAACAGGGACATTATTTGTCAAGTTGTGTTCTTGTTAGAGAGAATGAAAGTGGGAAAGCAACTGCTCATGCAGAGGCTGCTGCAGCATCTGAAGTTCAGGATGTGTGTGTGTATGGCTGAGTCAAGAAACTTGGATTTGACTCCTAACCCAAATACTGCCAAGATTGGCCCATTCTGAATCTAGGGTTTACCATTTTCTTCAACATCTGGACACTTGCTTCTAATGCCATAATGCCTAATGAAAAAGCACTTTCCAGAGGTCCTTATTCTTTTATTCCCATCAACCAAGGCTTCATTCTGATCACTTCCAAATACATAGCAGGCAAAATGGCAAGGTGTAATCATTCTCAATGATGAGGTTAGAGATGAGAGCTTGAGATGAGAGCTTGAGTGTCCACACAAGCTCTGAAGTTTGTTTGTGGGGAGCTGCCCAGCTCTGACATCCCCCCCATAAGCATCTTGCAGACCTCTGGAAGTCTGGGAATAGGAGATGTGCACCAAGTGAAGAAAAGAGAAGTCAAAGGCATGGGCATGGGCAAGGCCTTGAGAAAGCACCAGATTGTTTTTAGAAGAAAGAAAAGGGAACTGTTGCCACTACCTCCAAAAATCTGGGGGAAAGGACTGTTCAGCAACTTGTGTGGAAGCTCAGATTCATTAGGATACAGATGAATGTGAAAGAAAGAACAGCAAAGTAGAGTTCTTGTGATGGAAAGCTGTTTGAAATTTAGAAAACAGCAAAACAAAGAAAAGTAGGTTTGGCAAATCTGTATTAAAGGCAGTTAATCAGGATATGCAAAAAGAGACACAAAATCTGACTTAGACACTGTTGTGGGGGAAGGAGAAGCCTTAAGAATTGTTAAATTCACCTTTAAGGAATGAAGGAAACTGCCAGCAAAGTACAAGCTATGTGGATGCCTGGAATTCAACAGTCTCCCAGCAGTTTGGCTGGATGACAGAGACATGCATGCACCATTATAGATTAGGTCTCCAAGAATCATGAATCTGCATCTGCCTTTCTTTGGAAGGCAGGGAGTTTTCCTGTAATAATTTATGAATTCTTGCTACATCTTGTTTGAATACATACTATATCTGTTTAACTTAATAGCAGGTGCTTGGGAAATAACCAGGAAAAGCAATAGATGGAAACTTTCTTTATAAGGGCTATGAGACAATATTTAACTTAATAATTATGCAGTACTTTCTTCCTTGATTCCAGACACATTGCAGAGTTTGTTTGTGAAGGCTTAGAGCCAAAAGTGTGAAAGGGCAATGAAAAAGTTAAAAAAGATTGTGAACAGAGGACAGGAAGTGTCACAGCCATATTGGAAGAGGGCAAACTATTGCTGAGCATTGCTGAAAGGAGTGGAAGCATAAAAGCAGAGCAGTCCTTAAGCAGAAGTTATTGAGGAATCTTTCAGTTATGCAGACCTTCTCCTCAGAAATTAATCAATTTTTAACGGTATACAGTTTAATAAATTTAAATTAGGACAGGTATTTTTGTTCCAAGGTGAAATTCCCAGACAGAAAGAGACTCATTAGTGCAGGTTTTCTGGGTAGGTTCTTTCCTTGGATTTTTGAAAACTAATTCAAATCCCTGCTGTTTTACTTTTCATACATGAGGTGGGGAAACATTTGGGTCCCACTTCTTGGAGATTTCTCACTTTATACAAATAATTATTAACTAGGACAGCAGTAGTAAACTCATCTAAAGGTCCCAATTTACTGTTAAACTGAATGACTCTTAGTTTTCACAAGATAATCTTAAGCCTTAGTTTCTTCCGAACACCTCTTGTGGTATAGAATTAATTTTTAATTTTTATATCTACTTTCATCTCTAAGAGTTAACAGTCATTTGATTTTTAAAAAGATTGTCATAGATCATCATAAGATTGTCTTCTAACTCCAGGGTACTTTCAGGGCCTCCACTCCTAAATCCTGAAGAAAAGAGGTACAAAAGTGAGAATTCATCCAGGCCATTCTGGAATGAAATAGTTATCACTATCACACAGCTCAGGAGCAGGATAAGGAAGCATTCCAGCTGAAGGAAGATGGAAGTCCAAAACCTATCTCAGTAAAAGAACTGACAAGTCTCAAAAAGATGGAAGGAAGCAGAATCATGGCTAGCACAGCAATTGTGTTACTCTACTGTTTTCTAGAAAAATATAGTATGTAGACTAAATTTAGGCACAGTGTACACATACAAAGAAAGCATGCCTTATGAAGTCTTTTTTTTGTGTGTGTGTGTATAATATGAGATAAGTAAAAAATACTTTTAAATACAGCACTTCCTTGAGAGAAACAAAGGAGAAATACATAAAATGTCATTTACTGCCAAGAGCAGTGCAGGTTTATTATGAGCACTGTCTGTCAGGTTCACATATTAAGTTTTCCTGTTTATACTGTGCACTGTATTTGCACAGCTAAACTGTACCTTGCACTTGAAAATTTCTCTGGATATCACACTTTCACGTAAATGTAACTGGTTTATTATCTCTCTGTCATCAAAGGTAAAACCAAGAGGTTTCTCAAGTCCCATGTCAGACACAGATCCAACATCCTCATTATGCAATATTTCTTGCTTTGTGACTTTTTCTTATGTCCTGACAAATGACGAATTTCAACACTAAAAGGGCTAGTCTGATAACGAGAAAACAACATAGACTATCTCTCTTTTTATCCCCTCATCTTGTTTTGCCATCTAGTTTTGAAACTTCTGATAGCGCAAAGGAGCAATAACCGCTGCGGGAAACTATACAATTATTTCCCAGTGTATTCAGCCATTTCTCCCCTCCAGTCCCTCTACCTTGAGGTCTTGAACTGGAGCAGCATTCCTCTCAGCCATGTAGGGCTAGATTAGCTTCTCTTTAGGGACCATTAAAATTGCTTCTTAAGCAGGTGGGTGAGTTGGTCTGTAATGGCAGTACCAATGAGCGACGTTCCCAAAGAGCTGAGCGTGTTGCCTTGCAATGGCCCCAACCCTGCTTCTGCACTGACGCACTGCCTCCCAAAATCTCCACATCAGCAGGCAGGCTTCACTGAGCAGTTGCTCACTGCATTATGTGAATTTACACCACATTAAATCAATTATACACTGTTGGGCTATTTTCAAGTATGTTCAGATATCACTGTGTAATACATTAACTTGTTTAAAATATTTTAGATATGTTAATAATCCTTTATTATTCCAGTACAGCAGCACTGGATTGTTTAGTGTTCTGAATGACCACTCATGTATAAATGGCTTTGTGCTTTCAGAAACTAATTTATGATTTGAAACACACCCTTGCCAAACAGGGACAGGATTTGATGTGTGTTCCAGTTGTATTGTGAATTGTTTAGAAAGCACCATTTTGCATCTGTGAAAGTATTTACCTGAACTGCTGTAGATCACACAAGGGTGCTATTGATCAAAGACAAATATTACAAAGTAATTTCAAGCATATTTCTATTCTGTAACCTGCAGTAAGAAGAGCAGGCTGCATTTAAGTTCTATACCAGTGTTATTATAGTGTATATTGCAGTTTGCTTGGTTGTCTCTGTGTGACCTATGAAAGTGTCATAATTATTTTTCTGATCCTGAGCATTTATATATATTAGAATTTCTTCCGTGGTGTTGAAACAAATAAAGGGAAAAAGAAAAATAAACAAATAAGTGGAAAGATTTATAAACAAACTGCATGCTTTAGCTGTGCAGTTCTTCCCTGCACATTAGCAGCCTCAAAACCCTCAGCATTGTATGATATGAATCTGCAAGTTAAGGCAGTGATAAACCTCGCAACTGAAGATTATGTGCCTAGATCCGTACTGGGGCAACAGAATAAGCAACTTTCTAATCGGGGCTTCTGGCTAGCTTTGTTTGTCACTGGATTAGGATGGGAGAATATTCAGACCAACATCCTGGAAGAGAAAATAGCTGATGAACTATTGCCATTCTTAAAAGAGAGTCAGACAACTGCTAGGAAAATTCCAGTTCCCATGATATTTGTGGAAATAAGTGGCTTTGGATTCACACTGCTAGATTCTACCCTGTGAGTTTGGAATATATTTCTATACTTTTAAGAAGAGAGGAAGAATAGGAAATAGATAATGACTTTTTACTTTATAACACCACGCAAAGCTTTTAAAAGTCCATTTGATATAAAAAATAAATAAGTAGCTATGTTTACAGGGCTGTTCCAGCAATCTCAGCAACCCTGTAACATCACAAGCAATCCAGATTTCTATGGTTTATAGTGTCCTTCCAGAACATCTAAACAAAATTGCATCCTTAAAATGCATTTGAATTTTCAAGTCTGTTTGTAATACATATTTGATACACACATTTAGAGACAGGATGAGCATACAAAAAGAGTAAATATCCCAAATATAAAACCCAACATAAATTTAAATTACTGGAAATTGACTTATTTAACACTTTATTACTTCATGCTGTCAGAATTCCACTGACATAATCTTATAAGATTCAGCACTGTGTACCTTCTGATTGTTAGCGAAAGTCTAAGGAGAATTATATTTGTTTTGTACAGTCCTTCAAGTACATAAGTCTTGAATGCACCCACAGCACAATGGTGACAAAATCCTCTGTTGTGCTATAATTCTGCTAAATGAGAGACCTTATTAGAAGACCCCACTTCTTTTCTGGGCAGAATAATAGGGCTCTTGGGATGAGTGACTGATAGACCAGATTGGTGTCCTATCATTCAGAGGGACCTTGACAGTCTGGAGAGATGGCTCAACACAAGTCTCATGAGGCTGAACAAAGGCTAATGACCATTCCTGTCCCTGAGGAGCAATAACATCATACAGCTGACCTTCTGGAAAGCATCTTGGCAGAACAGGACCTGAGAGTCTTGGTAAACACCAGACTGACCGTGCCATGTGCACTTGTGGCAAAGAAGGGCAACGGCCTCCTCATCTGTGTTAGGCAGAGTGTCATCAGCAAGTGATTAAGGGAGGTGGTCCTTCCCTTCAGCTCAGTCCTGGTGAGACCCATTTGGAATGCTGGGACCAGCTCTCTTCTCCACAATACAAGGGAAACATGGACTTACTGGAGAGAATTTGGTGAAGAGCCATGAAGATGATGAGGGATGGGAGCATGTGTCATATGGGGAGAGGCTGAGAGAGTTGGGACTGCTTTGCCTGGAGAACAGAATGCTCAGGGGAATGTTATCTATATGTATAAATACTGATGGGATGTTTATGCCGTAGAAGATGAAGCCAGGCTTTTCTCAGTGGTGCCCAGTGACAGGACAAGAGACAATAGCACAAACTGAAATATGGGAAAAAAAATTTAAACATACCCCTTCTCCCCCCATTTTTTATGATGAAGGTTGTCTAACACTGTCTAGTGAGGTTATGAAATTTTCATCCTTGGAGATACTCAAAACCTGACTGGACAATGGCCTTGAGCAACCTGCTTTGAGCAGGGGTTTGGACTAAACGATCTCCAGGGTCACCTTCCTGCCTCAACTGCTTTGTGCTTCTGTCTTCAAACCAGAATTCTGTGTAAATGACAGTTTTGCAGAGGTAATGACTATAGCAGTGGGTCTGAAATGTAGGACTGGGCCACGTCATGTTTTGAACTAAACTGTACATGTTTTGATTAAAAGACAAGAGAGAGGTATGAGGAACTCAGTACATGTTTGAATGCAGTACAAGGGGGGTGGCCTGATTTGTGGTACTAGGTGCAGCAAGCGGCTGTCACTGGCTGAGGAGCAGGGAGTAGTGGGTGTCAGGGGGGATAGAAAACACCCCCAGAAGCCTTCTGGCCCAGGACAGAAGTCACCATTGAGGCCTCCCGATGGTCTTCCTTGCCTCCCTGTGGCTTTCTTTACCACCATTATCTCAGAGCCAGCACCTGCTCCCCATGCAGGTGCTCCAGGGTGCTGGGGCACTCCAAGGTGTGCCATCTAAATTTTGCCCACACTGGACTCACTCTCTGCTTTACATCAGCATTTTTTTCCACAGCTATCCATGACTATCCTAACTGATTAGTTGAAAAGGCAGAAAAGTTAGTTGAAAAATTAGTTGAAAAGTAGAAAAGATGTGACTGTTAACTGGGAAAAACAGTGTGAGCAGAGGACCCCCTGGTGAAGTGCTAACTTCTTGTGTTAGTGAGTAAGCACATTAGTGAATGACAGGTTTTCATCTGATTGCACCCAAGCCTGCACGAAATCACAATGTTTGAGCCTCTGTGTCAGCATCAGTGATGTAATCTTTTGCCTTTGGCTCTGAGGCTTATCCTTTCTAGTACTGCCAAGGGTTAGTGACTTGCATGTGTTCATTCATAGTTTATTTTTAAATGTCTGCACTATTGTTTCTGGATATCTGAGGAAATTGTAAGATGATACTGGAGGATTATTGCTGTTTGGGTAATGCTGGCGTGTTTCTACATAGCTAACAGCCATATTAACAAATAATTGTTTTGTGGTCAGGAGCAGGAGCAAAAGTAGATTTTAACTTTAAGCTAATTTTTGATATATACACCCTGCTCACCTTGCTTTAACTTTGTAATATCCAGCAACCCTGAGAAAGGTCATATTCTTTCTTTGTAACTCATAACCACATTGGAGCTGGATCCAATGGTGAGTTGTTATGATAAGCATTCCACAGTTTGCATCTCCATAGCTGATAGAAGAGTGATAAGAAATCATCTTAACAAAGTAATGAGCTTTTAAAGAGAAGAAAAAGGAACATAGAAATAGGAAACTATGCCAGATGAGTGAAGTATGAAAAATGGTGTGGGTGTGAAGGATTTAATCAGGTTATAGAACAACAATATGCAGAGAGAGCACAAACAACAAAATGGGTAACAAGAAGTCATTCTATAATCATGGTAATAATTAGAAGAAGACCTAGGAGTGGTCTTTTTCACACTTAGTGAAGAGGATGAGCAACAGATGCTTGGAAAATAGTTAAGAATATATCACACTGTCAAGATTGCTTCTGGTGGATTTGTCTGAAGCCCCGGTCCATTCAGTGAGTGATAAAATGGAAAATATGCTTGTTACATTGTCAGATAATGTGGATAAATTGCAAGTATACTTTCAAATAGAGGATGGGATTTTATAGAAACAAATTAAAAGTATTATACTTGGGCAGCAATAATCACCTGCAAAAAAAATGGTAAGGTATATCCTCAGAGGAGGGTACTGGAAGGCCACCTCAGAGCCTTCTCTTCTCCAGGCTGAACAACCCCAACTCTCTCAGCCTGTCCTTGTAGCAGGGGCACTCCAGGCCACTGCTCATCTTTGTGGCCCTCCTCTGGACAGCACACCCCACCCCCACACCCCTCAGGTCCATGTCCTTCTTTGCTGGGGGCTCCACATACATATGGCAACAGAGATATTTTCATTGCTTGAGAAGAGCCTGGAGACTCCTTACTGATTTATCTTCTCTCTTTCTTTTTTTTTTTTTTTTTTTTTTTTTTTCCTTTTAGAATTTCTCAATGTAAATCTTATTCGGTCTCTGTTATTAAATGGAATGCTGATCTACATCTGATTGACAAATTGAAAATCCTGGTGTCTTGTCTGCAAAGAGCCTGTGTTCCTGAAAAATGCCTTAGAAAGAAGATGATGGGTATCCTTGATACGTACGCTTACCTGTTAGAAGAGAAGGCTTATAGATTAATTGAAGAGAATCTTATCACTCTAATTCACTGCTTCTTGTAGTGAGGTGTTAAGGATGGGGCAAAACCAGAGCTATATGATAAAACATGTAATATGTCTTTCACTATTGGTGTGTACAGTCCTGATGAATTAGCCAGTTAACGTTATGAACATCTCCTGTAGGCAATGCATTGTATTGGTAATGAAAGCTTTGTGTTTGGTGGCTTTGAGCTTCCCTGAACAGCCTCCTGCCAAGGAATGGACTTTGAAGACCTAGAGCATTCAGACCTAGAGCATTCACATGGGAAGCCTTCAAAAGGAACTTCAGTATTATCCCAGCCTTTGCTGTTGTGTATCATTTCCTCAGTGCAACTTTGCTGGTTTACTGTAGCACTTTTCTTAGGTGTTGCAGTGCCAATTGAAACAAGGTTACATAAACAGTGGTAGTTTTGCGCAAACACATTTTATTTTGCTTCCCAGACCTCTAGCAGTATGCACATTGACAACTGTTAAATTTCAGCTGTGAGGTGGCCCTTTCAAACTCAGGGCTAGTAAAACATCCAACTTTTATAACAAAAAGTGAAGCATTATCATGCTCTTAGTATGTGTTAGTATTTCATCCAAAGTATCTGATAAACAGTGCTTGTTTTTTCCCCATGAAAAAATGCAATGAAATTTATAGTGTCATACAATCAGTTACTGTATCCAGACATAGTAGCTAAAGAGGCAAGAGAAAGCTTTTAACAGGAAAAGAGTTTAAAATACTGTGTCAGGCAAACCAGGGAGATCGAAAATAGTATTTTCCTTCCTGATGCTTGTCATTTTACCAAATTCACTATGTGAAAATGAAGATCATATTTTTAACCTATAGTGTAACATGCTAAAACAACACTCTGAATATGCCCTTGAAATCCAATTTAAAATGGTGAATGGTTAATAAAATTTATAGCAGCTTTCATTTTTTAGAATTGGTTTTAAAAGACTGAATCATACCAAGTAAGCAGACATTTGAATGGTTCCACAGTTGCATTTGTATTACATTATGCCAAATTTGTCAGCAATAATGCAACATATGGAGATAAATTCAGATTTGGCTGGAAAATAAACATTTTTTTGTATTGCTATCTGAAGTGGTGTATTTCAGATCTCCATTAAGCAAAGAGATATTGTAAAAATAAATTCCATTCTCTGATTTCATATTTAATTTTCATATTAAAAATAGCTCTTATTATTATTGTGTTGTATTGCTTTCCACCATATGCTGATTATTAAATAAAGAAATTTAAAAATATACAGATAAGAAATAATTTGTTTTGCATCTGAATAGTGATTCAGTCAATTAATTTGTTCTTAAGTTTGGTTCTTGCCAAGTACAAGAAATTGCTGAGAATGTTTGTATTAGCTGTTTAAGGTAATATAAAACAACTTTTATTTCTTCTGGGAACTCTACATAAATTCATATCATAGCTGCAATTGGCTAATGTTTTCAGTTCAAGTAATGCAAATCATTAGTTCTGAAAACTACCAAGTTAAAATTAATATTATTCAAGAAAAATATTTTTGTTGAAGATAGCTTCTGAACTTATTGCAATGAAAGGTGATAATAATATTATCTTCCATTATTTATCTTTATGTTCACTTTGTGCCATGCAATGAATATAAAGAAAATGATCTGTTTCTTCTCAACTTGTCTTTAGGCTTTGCACCCCTTCACACACACATGGCAAAAAGTTGTTTTTTACAGTTGAATTTCTATATACATTACACAAAAATATTAATCTTTTTTATTGGTCTCAGGGTGTAAAACTGTTCTTAAAATGTTTAGAACTTAAATTTTGGCTCAAAACTGATTGCACAGTGTTCTTTAAAATCTCTAGATCAAAGACACTTTGGAAAACACCTGTCTAATCATACCAAAGACCAATGCTTTCATACTTCAGAATTTAAATTAAAGGTTCAGTTCCACAGAGAGCTGAGCTGATTACTTAAAGTGACTGAAAGAAGAGCTTCCTTCACCTTTTTGTCTTCCAGTTCCCCCTGCCTCTAAGTTTCCTTTCTTCTCTTACCTCAGCCTCCTTTCTCCAGCCCCAGTTCTGACCATCTAGTCTATCCACCCCATTCCTCTACCTTATTCCTGATCTGATGCTCCTTGGGATCTCAGCTATAGTGTCAGCACTGAGCTTTTACTTAATGTTCTGGTTTTGCCAGGACAGAATCTTCATGTCTGGCAGGCTATTAGCAGTTTGGAGTCAGCTAGGGCAATGACCCAGTTTGGACCAAAGGTGTATCCCATACCATAAATGTCATGCTCAGTATAAAGGGGCAAGTTTGCTGCAAATTAAAGGTCTCCTGCTTGGGCTCTTGCTCAGGTTTCTTCTGACCCTGCTTCTCTTCCTGCTTCAGAGGACTGCCTTCCCATTTGTTGCGATCACCATAGATTTCCTGGGCTGAGTATAAGTTTATCTACTTTATACTGGCATTGGTATTAGTTTGGCTGTTTGATTAAATCTAGTTTCATTTCAACATGTGAGTGTCCTCTCCTTTTCCCAATCCCTATACTTATTTGGGGAGGGGTGACTGGGTGACAAAACAACTGCATTAGTTTAGTCCCAGGTAGAAGTTAAATGTAGACACTGACCTACCTTGTGGAAATGAATTCTGAGACACATCATCAACAGACTCATAAGACACAAAAATGATAAAGATTTTGGGAGTAGTGGTCACCCACAAAAATTACTTTAACCTGGAGAAAGTCCATGAATGTTTCTGAGTTCTTCAAACATAGAGTTGTGGTTTTCTACTCTTCATAGTATAAAGAAAATCAAAAGTAACAGGCTGCTTGCATCTCTGTTTTGTCTCTTAAGAGTTACAGAATGGCAACTTCAAAGTAATAATGCTAATCTATGTCCAGCACTGACTAATGAAATTCTTTTCAGCATGAGCATTTTTACACTCCATTGGCCTTTGTGGATGGTGCATTCAGTACAAAATTTAATAAATGAGGAAGAATAGTTACAAGGTTTTGTTGTCCCTATTATAATGTGCCTGGCGACTAAGGACAGGACAAATTTGATTGCAACAAGGAACTCCTAATGAGTTTGCCAAGATGATATCCTCAGCATGTCTCTGTAATGAGGCCGAGAAACTGTGTTTGGGTGTGATATTATATTTATTCTACATACAGAGAAACATTAGCAACACTTGGAAAGTGAAAGTTCCTTCCTAGCAGTATTAATGGATGGAAAATTAAGATTTTATTTTCACAGAGAAAACAAATTAAATAACAAACACAGGAACATTTGGTTCAAATCATCACCATCAGTTTTCCATCCAAGAAGAATTTGCATATTTTTATTCTTCTATAATTTAAACACTAGACAAATTTGGTGGTTTTTTTTTTTTTTTCTTTTAAACTGACAGCCTGAGCAGCTGCCTTATTCAGCCCAACAAAATTTCACAGCAAGTTTTTTAGAAATGGTAAATATTCTCCATGTTAATCCCTTCCCTTTACTTAAAGGAGTCTAAACATGCCAAAATACCTGATAATCAACAATATCTTCAACTAGTGTCAATTAATGCAATTTAGAATTTGATGTATTAAGTTTTAAAACATCATAAGGTTTTCATTTGCCTTATGTTTAACAAGCCATAGACATTTAGATTTTTAGGCTTCTGCAAGAATCAGAATCTGGCTTTTCATCTTTGTCTTAATTGGAAGACATACTTCTCAGAAAATGGATGCAATCTGTAAGAGTTTAAGGGAACAACAAATATTCTTAGTAATATTCTTAATGAAATAATAATGATTGCCCAAAGTGGTAAAGAAGTAATTCTTTCAAAATCACTGGCTTACTTATACGTGAATATGTTAGTGTTTGAAACTTATCAATGTCAGCAAGGTGTTTTTCAAGCCACTGGAAGATGCTGTCAGGGAGTAGCAAGGGTCAGGTGCTCACTCAGGGACAGGCAGTCAGGAGCTGAGGACAGTGACATGACCAAGCAGGACAGGAATGTGGGAACTGGAGACCAGCAAGCTTTCAACATCACTGGGACAGGGACTGGCGACCTGGGGCTGGGCTGAAAAGGGGCTCCTGATCCATGGGCAGGGTTGGGAGAGACCCCAGGGGCCAGTAAAGCTTATTAATGCACTCAGGGCTTTTACATATATGTATGGGCTTTCATTTGATGACCAGTAGGCATCTCTTCACAATTGTGTTAGCTGCTTGAACAGAGTTCAAGGTCCACATTGACATGGGAGAAAACTACTTTTTTCATCTCCTATTTTGAGACAGAGTTGGAAGAAATGACTGGCATGGGAAAAGTTCTACAACTTTCACTGTATCTGCTCTACAGATAAAGTATAATTTTTTTTTTCCTATATTATATTATTTTTTCTGTATTATATTATTATTATAAGATATATTGTTGAGGTTGACCAAAAAACTCTGAAGTCACTTGTGAATGTTTCTGTCATAATTTGAGCATATGTGTCTTTTGTACCATACAATGTGGACTAAATAAGTGACGTTTTGAGGATTTGGTTTTTTTCAAGACTGTAATTGATCAACAGATCAACAACAACAGTAGCAACAGATGCTACTGGCAAAGGAATTTTCCTGAGGTAGTGCAGCTCCAGGAGCAGGGGTAATGTAGCACCCAATTCCAATGTGAGCGTAACTGAACGAAGGTTAAAAAGAATACTATTCACAAGAAAAACATCTTCTTTAATGAATTTGTAAGCTTAAACATATTTTGTGAATGATGCTGGGTTTGTTTAGCCTGGAGAAAAGAAGGGTCAGAGGAGACCTTATCACTCTCTACAACTACCTGAAAGGAGGTTGTAGCAACATGGCTGCTGGACTCTTCTTGCAACTAACAAGTGATAGGACAAAAGGAAATGGCCTCAAGTTGCACCAGAGGAGGTTTAGTTTGGACATTAGGAAAAACTTCACTGAAAGGGTTGTTAAGTGCTGGAACAGGCTGCCCAAGGAGGTGGTTGAGTCACCATCCCTGCAGGTATTAAAAGACATGCAGATGTGGTGCTTAGTGACATGGTTTAGTGGAGGGCATGGCAATGCTAGGTTTGCAGTTGGACTCAATGATCTTGAAGGTCTTTTTCAACCAAAATGATTCTATGATTCTAAGGTATAGTAGTCATCAGAAGATAAATGTACTCAGTAATGGGAACTATGTTACCTATGCAAGAATAGTTAGAGGAATACTGCTGAGATCAGAATGTCAAGATCCCAGAAGTCAGGAATGGCAGAAGTCTTTGTAATCTCAGTTGATGGCCTCTTGTGCTTCTGTTATAAGATAGTCTTTAGTTACAACCTCACCATCCATTCAATTTTCAGAATAAGCAAGGCTTATCTGAAGTGAGATCTATCCTGCTTTTCCATAAGTATTTGCAGATTAGCCATCCAGTCTAAGCTAGATGTCTAAACTCTCTTTCTAGTTGCTGGAGGAAAACAGTAGTCTCTAGAGGGTAATATGTCTCCCACCTGAAGATGCATATCTGGGATTTTCAGAAAGGAAATATTCTCAGTAGTGTCTTCATAGAGCAAACTTTGATAATTTCTGTAGACTAGAAATCTAAGATTTAAATCACTGAAGCTAATGAGGTCAGTTCCCTCCTGAGTACAGAGGAGAGTTTCATTCTCTGTCTCACAGCCCCTAGCTGCACATCAAAGCAAGGGGAACAGAAGGTAGAAAGTTTTTTTCTGAAATACAGTCTCCCATAGGTGGCACACATGCAGTTTGGTCAGTCTGAGGAGCTGCAAGTGGTTTGGCTATTCAGTGACATTAGACCTTTTATTGATTGTAGTTAGTTTTCAAATGAGGCATTACCAGTATGTACAATCTGAGATTATTTTTATTTTACTGGCCAGTTATCAGATTTTCACTAGGTTACAAAAGACTCTTCTGTTACAAAAAAAGATTAACCCCTAAATAAAGGTCAAGTTCCTGCACTAAAACCTGGAGAAAACAGAATGTTCAATGAAAAAGACTGACAGGACTGTATTTTAACATGGGTAAAACAGTGTGATACCCTAGCTTTACTCTCAGAAATGTCTGAATCATTAGGGCTGAAACTTTCCAAAGAAATAACACCATGCAAACACCAGATATGGGAAAATTTCCTTTTAAGCAATTAAAGTTTGCACAATCTTAAGACCTCAAAACCAAGGTCTTTTAATACCATATATGCTCCCATCTGTAATACAGTTTATTCCAGCTGTATTGCACTGAATCCTAAAATATGCAAAGGACTACCCAGCTGTCTGGCAGAGCTCCATGATTTTCATGATGTCCTGAAAATCTGA
This sequence comes from Megaceryle maxima, assembly GCA_024605025.1. Taxonomy (NCBI): domain Eukaryota; kingdom Metazoa; phylum Chordata; class Aves; order Coraciiformes; family Cerylidae; genus Megaceryle; species Megaceryle maxima. Next base: position 14,102 of record JANHGN010016577.1, read on the forward strand.
GGTATTTTGAGACAGTTTTGGTGAGCATCCTGTTCTCCAGTGGCTTAAATAAGCCTATGGTCTTTTACAGGCAGGTATGAACTCACTCACATCACATTCTAGGTCAGCTGGGAGCCATGCTGATATTTTAGCACATTGTTGAGCCCACACTGATATGCTCTCAAAGGGTTCTTTAGCTTTGCCCCTTGACAACAGCTTTACACAGCTTCTAGGGTGGAGATGGCTTGTATCCAGTCCCTCTGGACCATGTCTGCCTGCAGAATCTGTGTAGAGGTCCCCATGAGAGAGGAGATTAAGAATTGCTGCCTATCTTGTACACAGGGGAGGCTGCTGAAATGGTGCTTATAATGTGAATAGTAAACTTGCTTAGAGCTGTGAGAGTTCTCTTTGGCAGCTTAGAGGAAACTGACTGCAATCATAAATGCACACTGTGTGAATGGTACTGTATGAACTCATTATAATGGCTTCTATTTTGTTACTACCCGGCACCATTATGCACACTGCACAGAAACTGGATTATCAGGAAGAGTGAAAACTCGTCATGGGACAGCTATGTCCTGTTAAATCCAACAAACTAAATAACTTGCAATGGCTTTCAGAGCGTGTATTATTTATTATTAGTCATATAGTCTCCCTCAGCTGTTTTTCAGATTTGACCTGCACTGCGGAGTTTTGCCAGCAGAGTTATTTCAGCTGCAAGTGTGAAAATAATCGACTCCCTTGCTGATAGAGCCGTGCTGTGAAAGAGAGCTTTTGTTGGCTTGATTAATGTTGCAGGGGAAAAAAAACATAATCAAGTTGACAGAAAAACCCTTTTAAATGAATCCACACTGCATCATCACTAGACTGCTGTGCCAGAATAGATGTGCTCAAACTGGGGTGTCAACAGAGGTTCTGGAGGAGAAATGAGCTCTTGGAGATAAACAATCTTTAAAAAGCAGCCAAAATGGAGTCTAAATGTAAAGAGAGGAATAATAATTTTGTTTATTATGCATCACAAGTAGGGTGGATGTGTGGAATTCAATAGCAAAGGCCCTGTTCTTGTAGGCACAGAACTAAATGCAAATTTCAGGCTGTGATGTATTCTTTGGCTCAGGCAGTCCCTGTAGAACTAACCTGTTTATCTGTTTACATTATGTACTTTTTTTGTTTTCCAAAAGACTCCTAATATTTAATTCTTTAATATATTGAACTGTTTATTCTATTTTCTGTTTATTTATTCTTCTTTTCTGTTTATCAGAATGCCAATATGCTCTCTTTCCTTATTATTGCTTTATTAATGCATTGTGTTATCATGGTAATGGAAATCATTAGCACAAGAAAAATATCCATGGAGAACTGTGAGCTTGTAGGGATTAATCATCTTTCTTATCCTTTGAGAGTTTGTTTTTAATTCAGGGAAATCTCTTAGGCTGAATGTACTGGGGGAGTGGACCAAGGGTCAGACAAAGGCAGAAAATAAAATAATCACTCAAAGAAGAGCATTGCTCTGCACAGTGAACACAATGATAACAGCCTGAACAGAGCAGAGGTGTGGAATATGCTTTTCAGATAACTACCCACTGGGTCCTGTCTGCAGATTACTGCAATACATTGCAGTGCTGTCTTCATTAACATGGCTTGATTTCCTGAGATGTGCAAGTTGTGCTTGTCTTCCCTCTGGTACATTTCCTCAGTGGCGTTAGTCTTCGTTGCATATGTCAAGTCAGTGCTTAATGCCTTCAGGTAGTCCCAGGGTACTCCTGTTGCTTGAAAGTCTCAGAGCTAAACCTTAAAGTGATTAGAAAAATCAAGACCAAACTATATTATAGGTTGAATTTCAGTCTATGATCTGCTGAGACCGCTGATCTCCTGGGAGGAGGCAGCTTACAAATCAGAAGTTAAAGAACACAGAGCTGGGAAATTGGGCAACCTCAGGATCACACACAATTTTTCTTCCAGAGAAAGCCTCTTCACATGCCTATCTCCTGGCTAACCCAGTCCTCAGTTTTGTAGCTCAAATAATAATAATTACAAAAATACAGTATCCAGAAGGTGTGTACATAAATATATATATACTGAAACCCGAGGGAGATCAGATAATTCATGAAAACCACTAAGGTCTTCCTTGATGGAAATCTGGGTTACAAGTAGAAGTTGTTTAGCTGTGACAGTGATGGGAAGGTTTTTAAACCCCCAGGTAACTTGACGTGAGTTAGGAATAATGATGATAGTAGTTTTTGACTTTTATTGTATTTATATGAAAGAGGAATGGTACAGTGTTAATTGCTTATGTTTTTGTCGGTTACATGTATAATGTTATCATACAGATAATTGCACTCATCTAACTGGATGATTAACATATTTTATATCTCAGGTTGGTAAAAGATAAGTAGGACTGAATACAGAAGTCACAGTTTTGAACACTAATCTTTCATCAGAGACCATCAAAGTTCATTTATCTGCCTCACTGTACTTTATCATCTGTCATTTGAATAGTATCCTTTAAATTTGTATACACCTATTGCAAGTATCATTGAGTAGGAAAAAGAGTAATCTTCCTATCTGTACAATAGTTTATTAGAGGAAATTATTAGAAATTCAATTCATTATATTAATTTCTTCTTAGAGATCTTAGAAGCTGTGTCTTTTGAAACTGAGAGACTATATTTTGGATTTGAAGTGAGATTTGAGAAAAAAAAAGCAAGTGAGGTATATAAGCACACAGGTTAATCAAATGCAAAGGTAGGTGAATGTTGTGTAATATACTAATTCTGTAGTCACCATTAAATCATAAAAATTAAAGTCAACTTCAACAACCACAACTGCTTTCCATCCTAAAAAAATTATGTGGATATTACAGAGGCATAATCAAGGTAACAGAACAGTACTAATATAACTGTCTCTACAGATACATATTCCAATATAAGAGTGGCTTTTACCGGTCTAGCTGAGATCAGTTCTGAAGGAATTAATGCCAAAACTCAAAAAAAGCCCTCTTATAATTAGATGGAAGTGTCCACATATGAATTTGTATTAATGCCATTGTAGCACTTCAGAATCACAGCTTACCTTTTATTACCATAATTTTCCATGTGAACAATCTGTAATCTTCCATCAAATGCCAGTAGCATTAACACAATCTGAGTTCAGTCTTGCATGAGGGTTCTATTCTAAAATAAATTCAGCTGTGTTTCAAGCTGTTCCCTGCATTTTAGTCTTTTTTTTTAGATCTGCTTCTGGGAAACTATGCTAAAAGCTGTCTAGTCACAGGTTTTGACTTGCACTGCTATATCGAAGTTCTTTTAGAACTCTTCTTCAAGTGAAAATGTATATTTATACATAGTGTGTCTAGAATGGTCTTGCCAATTAAATAAATACTATTCTATATATACAAGAATATTAAATTGATTAAGCTAGTGTGTAAAAGTATAGTAGTTGATCCTGGAGAAAAGCATTTATGATCCTAGTGTCATGTTGGTTTCTCTGTATTGATGAGGACACATCAAAGTGTGAGTTAAAGTAAGTGAATCTGCACGTGTGTTTTAGCAATAATATGACTCCATATTACTCCTCATTTACTTTTGGGAAGACCTGAAGGATATGCATCCCAGGTATTATGGAGTAAGTGTAATCTCATCCTTGCAGACACCTGCGACATGTACCAACAGAGCTGTTCATGCACAGGCTGTATTATTCACATCACCAGAGCATCAAGCAGAAGACAGCAGTGGCACTCCCAGGCAGCCCATGCAAGTAATTCCTTCTTTCTCAACACTTTATTAGTTGCCACTGCACTTTTAGATGTGATGCCTCATCAACTCTACCAAGATACCAGTAACAGGAGGACTGTCATAAAAAAAGAGGTCTCTCTGTATCTTTTCTGTCCCAGCTACACATGAATCAGAGTATCATTGGTTGGAAGGGACCTCTAAAGGTCATCTAGTCCAACCCCCTTGCAGTAAACAGGGACATTCTCAATGAGATCAGGTTGCTCAGAGCCTCATCAAGCCTGACCTGAATGTTTTCAGAGATGGAACCTCCACCACATCCCTGGGCAACCTGTACCAGTGTTCAACCACCCTCATAGTAAAGGACTTCTTCCTAATATCCAGTCTATATCTACACTTCTCTAGTTTAAAACCATTGCCTCTCATCCTATTTCTACAGTAAGTGCATGTAGATCAGATTATTGATGTCTTCTCTTTTGGGATACCAGGATGATTTTTGTAACTACCTTGTTGAATCCCAGGGGCCCAAGTCCCTGAGGAGACTTGACAATCCTTTCAGACTCTGGATTCTGTCTCCTAAAAATATCTAGAAGATGACTTTTCTTTTCTTTTCATGTAAGATGCTTTTCCAGATGTCTGGCAGCCTTGGCAGTTGATACGGGAATATCAGCTATTGCATGCATGCTGTACAGCTGCTCTGCAAAGGTCTGCACACGTGCACAGTGAGCCTGTGCTAACTCACTCAATATGACAGCAGTGTGCTTACTGCATATGCACATCAGCTGTATGAAACCACAGAGGCCCTCTGCCAGCACTGCTCAGGGCCTCCCAGTTCCATCTGACAGCTTCCAGCAAGATCTCTTAGCCACATTTCTTCTAATCAAAGGCAAATTAACTTTGGGCCCAGAAGTTCAGCATGCCTTCTCATCCACTTCAGGGACTTGCATACTTGTACAAGTGGTTTTGCTGCAATGCTGTGATGTACAGCCTCAAGGGGAATGTGGGCAATATCTGGCTGAGGCAGGTAATGATGATACCGTAGAGTGGATGGCTGTCTTACTCAGTCCCACCAAAGAAGTCCCCTGCTCTTTAGTTCCTTCCCTTAGAAGCCTGGTGCTGTGGCTCAAGCCTGTCTTTGTTGGTAGTTTAAGGATTTGCTCTGGAGGAGTTGAAGTATGTGCACATACTGCAGTTTGCCAACTCTTCTCTGAGGAAAACAGACTATGGCAGAAGAAAAGAGACACTTTCAAGACAGAGATTATTGTAAAGTGCTTTGGCAGGACTCCCTACATCTCTTCTGTTAAAGCCCTCTGTGGTAATGATGTGGAGGAGTTTTATAGACTCCTGTAGGAAGAAGAATAAAGTCCCATTTTATGTGCAATGACAATATATCTTTCTGATGTAAATCCCGCATTCCTAGGTGCAGTGTGAAAAAAGTCATTGTGGACACTAGGTTTCAGTGACGAAAGTTCTATCTGACTCATGATTTCATTGTTTCTTTCATTCTGTGGATAATAAAAGTCATATTTAAGACTCTAGGAAAAAAGGAATAACTTTTCTTATTTTAAAGTTACATAATGTTTCCATAAGGGCTCAGAGAGATGAACATAGCTTTGGCCCTTTCATAGTTTAAAAAAAAAAAATTATTCTTTCTTAATTATATAATTTGCCAAAACTTATAATGAAGAAATAAAGCTAATTTCATTTATTACTGCTAGAGTGGAAGAGGTGAAAGTAATTTTCAGTTACTTCAGCAAAGCACCAGGATCTATTTAGAGAAATAAATTGATTTAGATGGCATAAAAAGTGGCAGCACAAAGTTGAAACATTACTTATACTGTTAAATAATTTAGCTAGTAATTTCTTTCTCGTTTAAGTATATCTGGCTTGATGCACTTCAGGATTTATATCTGTAGGCCTTTGATCTCTCCGAGCTGACTACCTATTACATCCCTCCCATGAAACTCAAAGGAATATCTTTGAAATGAAGGCTATGTCTCCAAATGATTCTGATTCTTTTTCCTATTCACTTCAGATCCAAAGGGACAAGGCCATTCAAAACGGTGAAACATTTTTTCACCGACCATAATATTATTCTGGGCAGCTCTTCCTGCTGCTGCAGGAAAGTCAATTGTTTCTCCGAGTGAGTCTTCCAACAGTTTGGTGGATGTCTCACAGCAGTTATGATCTCTTGCAGTCAGCTTCTGTGAGAAAGCTTCACCTGACTGCAGTGAAAGAGAAATCTCATCCCCTACCTACCTGCTGGATAATTTTAACAATAATGCAAATGAAATCCAGTGTCTGATCCAGTATAGTCAGGATAAGTTACCTAATTTCTTAATTATGTGCCTATTTTGAACTCCAGTTAAAGATAAATTAATGATCTCTGAACATGAAGTTGATGGTTACCTTGGGATCAGTGATGTTATTGTTATTATACTCACCATGAATGAACCATGGGCAGTTCCATTCAGCATTATATATTAACTTTTTTTATATATATGCTTCAAATAGCAAATCCATTTCCAAGGCTGAGAAAATTTCAGAGATAAACTTGGTTAAGACAAAAAAATAACCCTTAAATTTGTGAAATAAACTAATTTCTGGATTGATTCCACAGTCAAGTGAGAAGCCTAGTAAGTGTTGCTTGGCAGTTTATTTTTGTTCAGTGGTAAGTGAAGAAATTAAAGGAAAATTTGAAAAAGAAGTTAAAGGAAGGAAAAAACTTAACATGCCGGTGAGTATGAATTACAAATTAGAAAACAGGGAATGTCAAGAAGGAGAGATAAAGATATCAGAACAAATGAGATAGTAAGTTCTGTGGACAAAAAACACCTTCTCAAGGTGTAACTGGTATCTGTTGCCACAAGGAGATGGAAATTTTTCAAGAGATAGAGGAAAAACTGTTTATTCAATAAATATTTTTGACTTCCATTTGAAAAGAAGCAGAATAATCTAGTCATAACACATGAGGATGGAAAATCAAGTACTTTCCAGTCTGCTAGAGTGAAGGGAATCCCACTAACTCTAGTTTGTGTCTAGTGGTCCAGCCTGTGTTAGTCACCTGCACCTTCTCTCCAATCAGGGTCAGGTACTTCAGAGGGGAGTTTTTTTCACCCTCTGTACCTGGGACTGTAGTATCCTATCCAGATGTGCACGTTACGTTGCTTTTTAATGATACTAAACCTACCCCTGAGTTTGCAGCAGTACAGGCTACCACGGTGCTCAGTTCTGCATGCCCAGTTCTGCAGTAAGGGAGGGTGCACAGCTGGTGGTGTCTGGTGCAGTGCATGCAATGATAGCTCTGCCTCTGCAGGGCAGCTTCAACTGGTTCTCTTTGTGGTTGAATTATATGACCCTTTCTATAGGATTAAATGTTTTGGTCTCACAGAGAAGGTGCCCTTTTTTTTGCAGTTCTCAGCATAATAGTCTTTGGCAGTATAGCCAATGTCTATTCAGGCAGAGGTTATAATTATTTACGGTATTCTGTCAGTTTTCCAAGGTGGGGCTTTGTGATAGCCTCAGCACTTTGCAGTGCCTTGTTATTCTAGGGTCAGTGACTGTCATGTATGGATTCTTGTGCAGCACTTTTTTCAAGAATAGAGGTATACATGTTGTGATGAGTTTGTGTCTTTTGGGTTTTGGTAGCAGGGGAGGGGGCTATAGGGGTGGCACCTGTAAGAAGCTTCTAGAAGATCCCCCAGCTCCAAATTTGACCCAACTCTGGCCAAGACCAAGCCAATCAGTGTTCTTAAATAACATATTTAAAGGGGAAAAACCTATTGGGCAAGTTCTTTTCTTCTGGGAGTTGGTTTTGTTTTATTTTGGGAGAGGAGTGGAACCGAGAGAGAAAACCATGTAGGCACCAAGGTTAGTGTAGGATAGGGAAAGGTATGCTGGAGCAGACATTCCCTTTTGGCCCATGGTGAGATGGCAGCCTGAGCCCCTGCAGCCCTTGGAGATCAACAGTGGAGCAGAATCCTGTCTGCAGCCTGTGGAGGACTCCACAATGAAGCAGGGTACTGATCCCAAAGAAGGTCATGACTTGAGGGAAGCTTGCACTGCAGTGGTTCATCACTGGGAGAATTACAGCCTGCAGAAGGGACCCATGCTGGCAGAAGTTTGTGGATGACTGTCTGCTGTAGGAGGGATGCCACATTGCATCAGGGGAGGACTGTGAGGCGTTTTAATCCTGAGGAGGAGGGAGTGGCAGAAACAGCATGGAATGGACCGGGGCTGACAGCAACCCCCTGTGCCACTGGGTGGGAAGAGGTAGCAGAGCTGAGTCTGTGAGGAAGAGTAGGAGGAGGATGTGTTTAAGATCTGGTTGTAGTTATCACTGTCCTACTCTGATTCAGGTGGTAAATTGGTAGTGGTTTTGTTTAAATTAAATTGATTTTGTTTCTCCAAGTAGAGTCTGTCTTTTGCCTGTGACCATAATGGTGAGTGAGTCCTCCCTGTCCTTTTTCTCAACCCTCCAGCCTTTTGTTGTATTTTCTCCTCTCCTTCTCACCAGAGAGGAGTAGCAGTGAATGAGGCTGTGTGGTGTTTAGTGCCAGCTGGTGGGCTTAAACCATGACACATGTGTATAATAAACCATGACACATGTATATAATGCTTTGTCACCCATGTGTTATTTATTGGTATCAGTGTGCTTACAGCCATGTTATTGGTATATGCTCAGATTTATTTGCTTCTCTTCAGGATACAATAATTCTCTTCAATATGGGACCTGGTCAAATCACAATTTCCTTAAAAGTGCAAATGGTCAAACTGGTTCCCAGTTTGCACACAATCACTGGATTCTTGAGAAAACATTTGAGGTTTACTTCATGAGGTATTGGTTTTTCAGTGCCTTGTTGAAAATAACCTTGAGATAACATATGTAACAAATTACCACTGTAGTACATAATACTAATACTAATTACTAATAGGTCAATAATGGATGAAATAGTACACATAACAAACTAGATATTGCTGGACTCTAGAACAGCCTGTCCCACCAAGACTTGTAACAATGTCTTAATTTCTGATGCCCATACTGTGATTTCTTGCTGATTCTATTTTCTTTTTGGTTTGTTGAGGCAGTGTCACTGATTGGTTTACTATGGATTCATAATAAAAAGCTTTCTTCCACAGCTGCTTCTGTTCATCTCCTGTTCTTGTTACAGTTATCTCCCGTTGTTTCTGTTACTGTTACAACAGTTATGTGTTGTTTTCAGTCATTCTGATTGGAGAAAGAAGTTTGTACACCTAAAGTCTGGTAAGTAGTGACCACAATATCCTTGTAAAATGTGAGTGTCAATTTTAAAATACGGTCTTACTCTGAAGACATCATGATAAATGCTTTTGCCCCACAAGCTGACCCAGTCATCTCCTTCTTGAGGAATGTTTGGTCACTTCTATGGATGGATTTTACCAGTTCAAGGGCCTGGTTTCTTCTAGGGATGGATTTTATCAGTTCACGGCTCATTAGTTTATGTGTGGTCCTTTCATGTATCCGTGATATGGCTCCACAGAGTAAAGTAAGTAAAGCTACTGGTTTAAAGTCTTCTAACACACAGCTAAGATGGTGGACCTTTCTGTATTTAATTAGGTCAACTTTGCTTCTATTTTTCCTTGCAATAATGTATTTTAATATAAGCAAACCACATGGACCTGGTAATATTGCAATCAGATTCTTTTAATATTATTATAGCATTTGAAACTAACAAGAACACAGTTTTTTCATGGAGCAATAATTCTCCTTGGTTATGGACTGAAACCTGTAGTCTTTCATTTCTCTGTAGGAAGGCTTTAATCACATCATTGCCCATCAGTGATAATTTATGCCAAATGGCTTCAAGGTCTACAGTATTTAGTGTTCCAGTCACTACACCTAAATTTCATAATAAAGTACTTAAAATGCTGCCTCTTCCCTTCCCTTTCAAATATTTCTCAATCCACTGCTTAAGCAGGCTTTGCTCAGCAGATATTCCAGTTGAATAATTAGGAAATTTAATGGAATAGTTACTTAAGTTAATTTGGACCATATGTGACTTTCTACTCCAGATTTGAAAGACCTTCTGACTTTCCTTATTGTCTTTGGAAAGTTAGGCTTCTGGAGACTTCAGTTCCAACAGTAGTTGGTATTTGGCCAATAAAAGGAAACAATAGGAGCAGATGGAAATGGTCTGTGAGCATGGGTAGGTCCAGCACAGACAGGTACAAAGCAATCTGACCCGATCTGTTCTTGAATAAGCCTATTGTGGCAAAGCTAAACATTGGGTGGAGTTAATACTGTGTGATGGTGGTTGATGCAGAGCAATGGGAGAACAACTGCCTAATCAGGACCAATTGTAATTTCTCTCTAATTTCTCAAAACCAAATCCAGCTGCAGTGTGTAGGAAGTTTTTAGGCCAGGATACAGACTAACTCCATAGGACCCCTTTAGGATCACCACTTGGGGAAAACAGCAATGTTTAGTTATTTTTCATCCATTTACAAAGTGGGTGGAAGCCTTTCCTGTGAAAAGAGCTATCACACAATTAACTGTGATGAAGTTATATAATGTGGCATTTTATCAGTGGAGAATTCCCCAGGAAGCTATGTCAAGAGCAAATAATGAAATACTTGTGCACAACCTTATGAATTGAGTAAAAATAAATCCCACATAGCAGTACAACCCCAAAATTCTGGACAAGTAGAATACTTCTTCAGAATAAGCAAGGAAACTTAGAATGTTAGAAAAAAGTAGTAAAAAATGGGCTGAGGAGCTCTCTACTGTACTTATGAGCAATGCCTAAGAGCAAATACTATGGTTTGATTGGTATATGCTTCTTGAGACTTAGATTTGAAGAGAACTGAAACCACCACAACACTTCTAGCTGTCTGCAGAACTGCTTCTTGAATGGCAATCTTACCCGAAAGTTTGAAAAAGTTCAACCTAACTAACAAAATATGAATTTGGTTTAGAATTTGAAGAATGAATATTGCATCTATACCACTGGAATTATATCACACTGACAACTTTTGGTTAGGTGATTTCCAGCCAAGGTACCTGTGGAAATATCCTGAAGTGTTTAAAAGTTACAGTTGGCTAACTTGATTATTAACAAAGGTATTGTACAAAAAAAAAGTCTGATTTATTTTGAAAGTAAAGGGCGAGACCCAGACGGTTAATAATCACTAGTGTGGGCACATACAACCACCCTAGTCCTCCTACTGAGGTCCCTAATTCCTTTGCTACTGTGCTAGGCTCAGCGGCATCTAAATCTGTTCTAACCATGATTTGTGCCATATCTGCTGTTACATTATTTTTCAGTTGATTTTCTTAGATGAAGTGATTTTGATGTCTCTTTTCATTTCACAGTATAATCCAAACAACAGCCTGTGTTTTACTTAATTTTTGGCTTAACTTGCTCCCTCTGCTGGGAAGTGTCTGTCCTGTTCCATACCAGTGTCCTTTTCCTGTAAATCCCATAATTAGGCTGCTGTCCTTAATCCTTCTCTGATTGCATCACATTCCCAATTAGGCTGGGGTTTGGATCCTGTTTTCAGCTTGCTTTCCAATGCCCAGACTGCTTACCCAACGTCTGTGGATATACTTAATTTGATTCTCATTAATATCCATACCTTCAAAAATAAGTTTTCCATTTCCAGACTGCCCATGGAAAGCATCCTCTGTCTGCAGATTAGGATCCAGCTGAATCATTATTCTTATTGGCAAGGAATTTTTCCCTTAGAGATAGCAAGACAAATGTGGTGATCCTTTCAATTTATTGCTTATAATCTCTTCTTTCCATTACTAGACTGGTTACTGTTCCATAGCTTATTGGCTCAATGTCCAGATGAAAATCAGTCAAAAATGGTGCCCCTCAAGAGTCCATATTTAGACACTGGAATGGACTGCCCAGGGAGGTGGTGGAGTCTCCATCCCTGAAGGTGTTTAAGGAAAGATTGGATGTGGTGCTTAATGACATGGTCTAGCTGATGTCATGGTGTTGGGTCATAGGCTGGACTTGATGATCTTGGAGGTCTATTCCAGCCTCAGAAATTCCGTGATTCTGTGATATTGGGATCTGTGCTGTTTAATATCTTCATCAATGACATAGACGGAATGTCTGAGTGCACCCTCAGCAAGTTTGCAGATGATACCAAACTGAATGGTGCAGCTAACACATCAGAGGGATGGGATGCCATCCAGAGGGACCTAGACAAGATGGAGAAGTGGGCCTGTGTGAATCTCATGAGGGTTAATAAGGCCAAGTACAAGCCCCTGCATCTGGGTTGGGGCAATCACCGATATCAGTACATTCTGGGGGATGATGTTATTGAGAGCAGGCCTGCAGAGAAGGACTTCGGGGCACAGGTGGATGAAAAGCCAGACATGAGCTACAATGTGTGCCTGAAGACCAGAAGGCCAACTGTATCCTGGGCTGAATCAAAAGAAGTGTGGCCAACAGGTTGAGTGGGGTGATTCTGCTGCTCTACTCTGCTCTGGTGAGACCCCACCTGGAGTACTGCATGCAGATCTGGAGCCCTCATGAACAAGGACATGAACCTTTTAGACTGAGTCTACAGAAGGGCCACCAAAACGATCAGAGGGCTGGAACACCTCTCCTATGAAGAAAGGCTGAAAGAGTTGCAGTTTTTCAGCCTGGAGAAATTAAGGTTCTGGGAAGACCTTACTGGAGACTTTCAGTACTTAAAGGGGCCTATAAGATGGAGACAGTCTTTTTAGCAGGACCTGTTGCAAAAGGACAAGGGGTTATGGTTATAAACTAAAATAGGATAGATTTAGACTAGATATAAGGAAGAAATTTTTCACCATGAGGGTGTTAAAACTCTGGAACATGTCACCCAGAGAGGTGGTAGAAGAATCCCTGGAAACATTCAAGGTCAGGTTGGACAGGGCTCAGAGCAACCTTATCTAGTTGAAGATGTTTCTGCTTACTGTAGGTATGTTGGACTAGATGACCTTTAATGGTCCTTTCCAACACAAAGCATTCTATGATTTCATGATATTCAGCAATCTCCAACTGCTGAGCTTGTTTGGATATTTTGGTGTGGATTGCAAGAGACAAAGGATATATCTCTTTCCCTTCCCTTAGAGTTTCAGGAAAAACTTGACTATGCTGCCCACATTCTTCAGTAAGTGTAGCAGACAAATTATCACCAGGCTTCGGTGGGGAACCAGGCTGCATGTGCATGTTATGTTGCTCTTTAAAGATAGTAAACAAACCCCTGCATTTGCAGCAGTACAGGCTACCACAGCGCCCAGCTCAGCACACCCAGTCCTGCAGCAAGGGAGGGTGTACAGCTGGTAGTGTCTGCTGCAGTGCATGTGGCCTCTGTCTGAGGATAGCTCCACCTGTGCAGGTAAGAGCAGCTTCAACAGATCCTCCACATGTTTGAAGATATGGGACCTCCTTACAACTCTCAGAGAAGTTACCTGTTTTTCTTTAGCAGGCATTAAGATAACAGTTCTTAACACATAGACAGCGTTTGCTTGGTCACATACACATTCCTGTTTCAGAGTTCCTGAAAATTCCTTTACACAGAACTGTATACAAGAATATAGGTGTGTATGTACGTAATGCTTTTTAACCTAGTGTTATTTACGTCTGTGTATTTGCAGCAATGTTGTTGATACATGTTTTAATTTATTTGATTCTCTTTAGGATAATTGGAATAAAATGGCTCTTTCTCTGTTGTGGAATACTAAGTAACTCAGATAATTTTAGATTAATTTAGGTGAGACAAAACACACTATTATTGCCAGTGTGAATACTAAATGCCATGCATTAGCAGAATAATATTTCACATTGACAAACCTAGATAACTTACACTCAGTGTTCCTAAAAGCAATGACTTCTAGGATTGTCTCCTGCAAATGTCAGGTAGACGATTCTGAGGATCAAAAAATATCTAATATTTTATGAGTATTCAAAATGTTCAAGGGGGAAGAGAAGGTAGCAGGCTTCCTAGATAACGTCAGTTCTTGGCAAAATATTGAAAAAATGATAAAGATTGTGTTGATAAAAGAGAAGCATTTTGTAAGGTTGTTAAACACGATTTTATGAAAAATAGGCTTTGTGAAATATATTTAATTTCTTTCTTACAATTATGGTTGATGTAAGTACATAATGGACTTCTGTAAAGCATTTGATTTACTATAAAGGACATGCTGATAAAAATATTAGGACTCTTCAGTATCAATAAAGTACCTCTTCAACGGATTAATAGCTGGATAACAGGACTCAAAGAATACTTGTCAGCAGGGGATTATTACTCATGATGACATTTTAAGGAAAGTTCTCTAGTGATTAGTTCTAGTTCTTAATCATCTCTGTTTTCATCATCTCTGTGTTCTTCATCATTTTGAATTCATTAGCAGAAATAAGTATAAAATAAAATCAGCAGTGTTAACATTTGTGAATGGTCCAAAGTTGTAAAGAATGTGAAAAAACAGTCACCCAAAGAGAGTATTCTGGATTGCAAAGGAGAAAGTTTAGCTCAATGAAACATACATTGTACTTTAACACTAACCGCTAGAAGGATATATGATGAGGAATAAGACTGTAGATCAATCTTACCAGGACATAGTCTCTGTCCTAGAAAACAATGAGAAGTTTTAGTAGAGAGGCAGCACTCCCTGAGACATGTGCTATAGCAAAAGGTTTGTGGTGCATAAACACCAGAAAAGTAAGAAGGGAATACAGAGGTGATTTCACCTCTCTACGTAAAATTCCTAGTGATTGTAGTTGTGATATAGACAAATATGTAGTGGAAAGAACAGACTGGGGCAGAGAAGAATCACAAAAATGACCCCGAGATTGAAGAAAATAATTTACCGTAGCAGGCGTCTTTTTTGCACTGTTAATGCATCAATGCCCCTAAACATCACAGTGGCGTATCTTTGTCAGTGAAGCTTTCTGGTGCCCTCAAAAGTGATTTTTACATATTTATATAAGCTCTCAAAGAAAATTTTGTATTGGTGCCCTTAAATGAGATTTATATATATATATTAAATATACGTATATATTAGATATATCATATATATATTCATAACCTATATAGGTTGAAGGCCAGAGATTTTCCTTTAGTTTGCTACTCACACTTTTCAGGAACATACTAACCACGGCAACACTTCTGTGTGTGCCTGGATACAATAATAGATTGCCTTACCTTACAGCAGCACAAAAAACATGGAAGATATGACCAGAAGTCCTTATGGATTAAACCAGTGAGCTGAGCACTGAATAAAGACACACAACACCTGGTAGAGTTTTGCAACATGATTGTTAACATGTGGTCAGTGCTAAATTAAATGCTGTTCATCAGATATAACTTACCCAGTAAAATACACCCTGAGATGCTGAAAAAGTTGGACTCCTTTAAATTATCAATGTATGTATTGGCCTCCTAAGAGCGTATAAGCACTTTAAAAGGAAAACAATACTAAACAATAAAGTTTCTCAGTGGAACCAATCAAAACTATAATCTGTGCTTGGTTATTAAGGCCAAAAATATTCAATGTACAAATTCGGCACATTTTTATCTTGTTTCTTTTTTAACAGCAAGGCTGATAAACAACAACATCAATCCTGAAAAGAGGTTGGGGTTTCCACTGCTAATGTTCTAAAATCAGTGGTGAATGTGTCTTGGAAGTATAACAGAAATTTTCTTTAGGAGTTACTAGCCTCTACGAAAGTATTATGTAAAGTTTAACAGCTTCTGCTGTAATGGAAATCAGACTACAAGTTCTAATACTGTCACCAAAGAAATATGCTATGAATAAACTACAGTAAAAGTATTACATGAGAAATTGGATTTGGAAAGCACCATTCATTTATCTTATAGGTCACAACAATGGCTGTGATGCTTTCTTGAAATTCTACAACAGAATTTTTTTTTTTTTTCATTTCTGACTAAAGTTCAAGTATTCAATCTTGAACTGTCATGAAACATATATCTCTCTCACATAGATAGTGTCATATATCACAGTGATATTTAGAAAACTGAACTGATTGGGAGGATATAGGATGTGATTGTTATTGCTTGAAGAAACCCTACTAAGATCAAAGAGGTTGAGTAGAACAGAAAAAGAGGATATCTGTCCTTTATTAAATTATATTTACAATAGAGATAGGTAATGAAGAATGAATATTGTTGATTTTCTGTTGCTGAAGATTAAAGCAGTATTATGCTAAATTCACACAGCAGCTACTCTTGCAGTGCTGACATAGTGCTTTGAAATTGACCAACATTGCTGTAAGCATGAAAGATAGTTCCAAAATTGAAAGTAAAGGATTGCTTTGCAAACTGCAATGATGTTAACTTACTAATTAATTTAAAGTGGTGAATTCATGATCACTGGCTGCCATTAAATTGCTTCTTGCAGGATCATGCAGTGTGTTTGTTTTGAACAGCTACATCAATTTGCCATATAATTGCGAGATCTAAGTGGAATAAAGTTGAAACAAATTGCAGGAGAAAAATTCAAGAGCTATATCTGTAAGATATAACAGACAAATTTGTTTTGTGATTCCTAATTGTTAACAAGTCAGTGGAATGAAATGTGCTTTCAGAAGCTGCGTTGCTGACATCATCCCATTCAGCACAGAAGCTGCCTCTCTGTATTCATGCCCTTTGAAAGTTCCAGTAGTTGATGCTGAATAAGCAAAAAATAGCTACAAATACAATAAAAGCGCAAAGTATGGGAAACACTGGCTGAGTCATGGAGAGGAAAGAGGAAAAGATTAAAAATAAATGGGAAAAAAATGAATCAAAAAGCTGTTGCTCTGGGCAGGCTGGGAGATGAAATAAATTGCTGAATGAAAAATATAACTGACAAAATAATGACAATCAGAAAGAATGATGTTAAGTGAATATAGACCAGTGAATTAGATAAATATTAAATCTTACAACTAGAAAAAAAATCAAAAGGAAGAAACAAAATACAGAGTAACTCAGGCAGAAAGAAAATCAACTTGAGAAAGGTAAATGAAGAAAGTGATTCTTAGAGGGACAGATCTAAAAGCAGTGAGTTTGTAAAAGATAGGTAAGAGGGTTATAGCTAACAAAGACAGTTTTCAAAGGGTCATATTGAGGATAAAATAATCAGTTTTATTAGACAACAATGACAAAAAGAAAGGACAAGTAGAGGGAAGAATCATTGTGCTCTGAGCTTTCATAGCTGTGAAACCCCAGTGAATGCTGGGGATAAAATACAAAGTCATATGTTTTTGCAAAAATGTTTATGGATTTTCAATATCTAGATTTCTAAGAAATAATGCCAATTCTATGACTCTCTTTCCAAATCTAGGAGTAAAAGATGTCACCTTTCTTTTTAACTCACTGGAAAACCTTTACTGTTACTAAATTATAGTCGTGGGTTAGCCTAATCTACTGATCTAAACAGGATATAGTTGACATGAAAGAATTGCTGTCTTCAGAAGCTTATTGTGAAACAATGTGCATGATCTCCCCTCCTGAAAATGACTCATTGAGAGCAAAGGCACAGAGCAGCTACAAAGAATTATCCTATCTGAAGAGACTAAATAACTTATGTAATCTTTTTCTGTTTGAATCCAGGCCATCCAATCATGATAGAAAAGACTGTGTACAGCCCCTCCATATTTTTGACAGAAAGAAGAAAGTAATATTGAAGATTCCATTCCCCAGACCCTGTTAGTTAACTGTGTCAATATTTCTACAATTTTATCCTTTTTGCTGTTTTACACAGTATTTGCCTGAGTTAGGGTCTTGCTGCCTACAGGTGGTTGCTTCCCTGGACTCAGGTCACTCTAGTCTTCAAAAAGGGCAAGAAGGAGGACCCAGGAAGTTACATCACTGTAAAGGTGATGGAACGGCTCATTCTGGAGGTCGTCTCTAAGCATGTGGAGGAATAGAAGGTTACCATGAGTAGTCAGCATGGATTCACCAAGGAGAATTGGGCTTGATCAATCTGATAGCCTTCTGCAATGGTGTGACTATCTGGGTAGATGCGGGGAGAGCAGTGAATGTTGTCTACCTCAACTTCAACAAGTCTCTTGACACTGTCTGAACTTTTTTTCTCATTGCAAAACTTTTTCACTGTCTGAACTTTTTTGACACTCTCATAACTTTGTCATAGGAAAGCTTATGAGGTGTGGGTTAGATTGACAGTGAGGTGGATTGAGAACTGGACGAATGACAAAGCTCAGAGGGTTGTGATCAGTGGCGCAGAGTCGAGTTGGACGCCTGTAGCTAGTGGAGCTCTTCAGGGGTCATTACTGGGTCCAGTCTTGTTTATCATAATTATCAATGACCTGGATGAAAGATTGGACTGTAATCTCAGCAAGTTTGCTGGTGTTACAAAACTGTGAGTAGTGGCTGACACACCAGGAGGCTGTGCTGCCATTCAGCAAGACGTGAACAGGTTGGAGAGTTGGGTGGAGGAGAATCTAATGATGTTGAACAAGGGCAAGTGGAGAGGCCTGAAACTGGGGAGGAGTAACCCCACGCACCTGTACAGGCTAAGGGTTGACCTGATGGAAAACAGGTCCACTGAGAAGGACTTGGGGGTCCTGGATGATAACAAGTTAACCATGAGCCATCAGTGTGCTTTTCTAGCCAAGAAGGCCAACAGTATCCTGGGGTGCATTAAGAAGAGTGTGGCCAGTAGGTTAATGGAGGTTCTTCTCCCCCTCTACTCTGCCCTAGTGAGGCCACATGTCAAGTACAGTGTTCAGTTCTGGGCTCCCCAGTTCAAGAGGGACAGGGAACTACTGCAGAGGGCCCAGTGAAGAGCTGCAAAGATGAATAAGGGACTGGAACCTCTCTCTTACAAGGCTGAGAGACCTGTGTCTGTTTAGCCTAGAGAAGAGAAGACTCGGAATCTTATAAATGATTATAAATATCTAAAGGGTGGGTATCAAGAGGATGAGGCCAGACACTTTTCAGTGGTGCCCAGCAACAGAACAAATGGCAAGGGGCGTAACCTAGAAAGTTCCGCCTAAAACATAAGGAAAAAAAACTTCTTTACTTTGAGGGTGACAGAGCCCTGGAACAGACTGCCCAGAAAGGTTGTGGACTCTCCTTCTCTATAGACTTTCAAAACCTGCCTGGATGCAATCCTGTGCAACCAGCTCTAGATGAATCTGCTAATTTAACAGGGAAAGGGTTGAACTAGATAATCTCCAGACCCCTTCCAATTCCTGCCATTCTGTGATTCTGTGAATGACCTGCTCAGCTGGGCAGCTACTCAGACTTTTCTGCACCCTTGGGAGAGTGACAATATCACAATACTTAGTTACTCTCTGTATTCCCTCTGGAGCACCTCCAGAGAAGGACTTCCTTTTAGTCTCTTAGAAGCCAGTTTTTAGCAGTAAAATTCGAAGTTTAGACCAGCAGCAGCTGCTTGACTTTGTTGTAGAAACTGCAGTTACCAGGACTAAATCTCTTTAGGATCTACAGGCATAGGCTCAGTATATTGCAAGATCAGCTGCAGTGGGGAACCATAGGGAGCCATTCCCCAGGTATCATCTAAAGGCCATGATCTGTACCTGGCTCTCTCATCCATGCCTTTTTACACTCTAGAGCAGACAGCGCTCTAGATCAGGATGCTCCACTGCCTCTCATGTTAAAGACCTTTGCTGTCAAGAGTTTGTTCCCAAACAACTATAAATTATCAGTGTCCAGTAACTTTTCTCCAGACTATGCCATCATCTTCATTTTGTTCCACTGTTAGAAAACCAAACATGCTAATCTAGAAAAAGCAAGGTAACAAGGCACAAAATGAACATAAGACTGAATCCCAACATACTCTTTAATCTACTGCAAACCTGACAGTTAAATAATCCAATATTTCTTTATTCTTTACTGTTTGCATTGACCTCAGTGACTAATAAGTATTGACATATTCAATGATTACTTTAAATATTGAATAGTATTGAACTTCATTCAACTATACCAACTTCTTAGTGTGCTGTTTCATGTATTAATTCTTCTTCCACATCTTTCAAGATTGCAGCTACTGACCTACAGCATTATTTGTCTCATTGCAAACCTTTTTCATGGTAGCCTATTGAAATGTTTTATTATTCTTCATTAATTATTTTGCTTTAGCAATATGTGAAATGTCTTCTAGTTGCTTCAGATACTTCAAAGACAAATAAAACATACTTTTACATTTTGTTACTTTTTTTACATTCCAATTTGTATCTTTCACCCACAGTGTTTAAATGCTTCCAAAAGAACAACAAAGATTTTCTGTTGCTTATATCTTAATGTCCTGTGTATCTGGAATTGGTGTATGTAACTTTGACTACATGCTAATAGACTTTTTGTTTGTTTGTTTATGTGACCTTGGACATTTAATTTTTTAAGTGGAAACTGAATATAACAAAGATGAAGCCAATTAGAGATTTCTGGAATGCTAGTAATGTATTTAAAATGCCAGAACAACCATCTACAATTTAAAGTGTCAATAAAACTTTTCTTAGTGTCCTTAGTTATCTCTGTAATAGTGAGAGCATCTTTATTTGCAACCCCAGGTCTTAGACTTAGAGACATAGAAAAATAGAGTTCATGGATGGTGGACTCTGATCTAGGACAGTACAGTGGATGAGACACCAGAATGATAAGGATAATTAGCTATTGGAACAAACCAAAGAATATAAGTATGTCAGAACTGGAGATCTTGATACTAAGACAGGATGTTTCTCTAAATGATATTTAGTACACCTCCAGATACTGGAATTAAATAAGCAGTTAGATCTTGGTAAATCACAAGACTTTTATATTTATAAAAGTCTAGTTAGATGATCACAGGACATTTTTTGTCTTAAATGTTATGAAATGTCACTGCCCACTATGAAAAAAACCACTTTGCTGACTACCAGGAAATGCTTCACAAACTGTGGCAAGATGTAGATCTGTAAAATACTGTGGATAGCTGGGCCCCTGAAGCTATAGAGGATGACAGAGGAGCACTGGCCTTGTGATGTTATCATAAAGAAATGCTTATCATGTCCTTGGCTAGGAACTTGAAAAACTCTGTAAGCTAGCTTCTAGCCCTGTCTGTAAGAACTTGGGGGAAAATGTTTCAGTGGGTGCTGAAAGCTGAATTTGAGTTAAATATGCCACTGTGAAATAAAAGCAGCCAGTTCAAATATAGTGAACTTAAAATCAGTATTAAAATATTGTTGTACTTCATCAACACATAACGGCATTGGGCAGATGAATTTATTTTCAGAATGTGGCCCAAAAAAATTGTGATAATAGAATTCAGCAGCATAAATTGCTATCCTACGTCTGACCACTCTTTTGGCAAAGGAGAAAAGAAGAGCAGTGTCATAAATATAGCAGCTTTCTTGATCTCTGCTGCCTTGTTCACAGTTGTTCTCAGTGCTGGGAGGCCTGCAAGGGAAGGCAAATGAGAAATAAGTCATGTATACAAACCCCAGTGCATTACCATTCTTGTGGCTGATAGGCTCAGCTAAGTGCTTTCTCTTAGGACTGATGGAGAGTTACAGTCTGCATACCATTGACTTATGCAAAATAAAAGACAAATCCTGAAGCAAGGTTCATTAACACTCAAGAAGGGTGAAGAGCAGAAAAACACCCTCCTCCTTGAAAAATTTAAGACCCTGAAATCTTTATCAAGGAAACTGTGCAGAAAGGGTGTGTGCTAGCTGCTTTGTCTCTTACATAGATCATTTCTGAAACACATGGAGACATAAGAAACAAACACTGTTAATGTGTTATTTAAAAAGATACAAATATTAGAAGGTCTAACCACAGTAGCTCACTGTGTACATGGACAAGTGCCTGGCTTCATGTCCAGGAGGGACAGAGACCTTTGTCTTTTGCTTTTTCTGCTCCTCCTTCCCCTTCACTCCCTCTCCTGCTTTGTCCCTTGCTGCACCACCATGCCGAGTAGGACTCATGAAAGCAGAAGCAGATCCACTTTCAGCATGTTGATGAAAGATACTGGTTTTTGCTCTCTGTAGCAGATTCATCAAGGTATGAACAAAATATACACTATAGATTGCCAAATTACGTTAGTAGCTCTCAAATGGGATTTTTTTCTCTGACTTGAAATGCCACTTTTCTGTAATTCAGATTATACTCATGCACCCTAAACTATTTCTGAAGTCCAGTAAGAACTATATTTACTAGGAATTTATAGAGCTCTTGCAAATAATTTTGTTAAACATTTTATTTCATCAAATATCTAAACAGTTAGATCTCACAGACATAGGCCTATTCAGTTATAGTAAAACAGCTGTCAAGTTCTTGGAATGTCTTGCATTTTCAAAATGTACATTGAACTTGCTGAGCCATAGGAGGGGCCACACAGTGCCCAGGTAAAGTTAATAAAATCACACCTTCTAAAAAACATGAAATCTGCCTGCATACAGGCAGATGGTTCTTTTTGGGTGGAAGAAAGAATTATGTAGGAGACACTGTTCAATGCATGTTAATTTTCATGCTTCTACAGTGTTAGGCATATACACATATTACAAAATTATGTAAAAATACACTTTCATCATGGCTTGCTGCATTAATATTTTGAGCATGATTTACTTGCTGGGACATCATGGGCTACTGAAAAATTAACCACTCTCTTTAGATGCTCTCCCCAGTCAGGGTGGTTTGAGCACCACCTGCTGCACTGGGATATAATGGCCACACTGTTTGCTGCTGGGGTGCAGGACAGCCCACAGCCAATGCTTAAGCAGAATGTATGTGCTTTTTTCATGATCAGGCAAAGCATTTCTGATTCTTTCTACTATTCTGCCTTATGTAGTACATAGCCTGTGTTGCTTAGCTTTCATTTCCACCCTATTTTCAGAGAATCTTTAGCAAGATAATAGTTGTTACAGTGGGTGATAGATGTTGCAGTAGTGGAAGATCACCAGTGAGAGGACCTTGTGACATACATGACACATGAAGTTGTCCCAGCTAGGAATTAATTTAGGCTATTTTGCATCAATTTCTGTAATTTCAGGAATGTGGATCCCCCTTCAGTTAATAGAAAGTAATAAGTACTGAAGAAATGAGATTCAGCTTTCAATAGTTCCCTAAACTATTAGCTCTGTGTGAATAGCCTTCAAACTGGTAATACTGGTGACCTCTATTCCCACTGGATAATTGCTTTTATTATGCATTCCTTGTTTCTGTTCTTCTCTTTACAGCATTGATGAATGTAATTTTGTTGTATACTATATAGATGCTTAATGAAATTGCTGAAAGGAAGGTTACTGTTGAATTAAAAAAAATGATGTCAACTCTTGAGTCTCAATGATTGTCTTAGTGTATTACCTGCAAGCCTGCTTCCCCCCTGCTCCCTGCCTTGTACATTAAATATTTTTCAGTATGGCTAGGAAAAAATTAGAAAGTGCATAATGCGCATCATATGTAGCCTAAAATACAAACAGATCTAATACTACCATAATGAATAGACATGCTATACCTGTAGCTGATAAATTAGGCCACATGATGGCAGGTAAAATGAAGTATAGATAAGGTGAAAGTGTTGCATGTTGAAAGGAAGAGCTGAAGACCCTGTGGAAACCTTTATGTTGATATGACCAGTCAGAAAAAGAAATGGATGTCAGTGAGGAGAAATTTATTTAATGTCTGCTTTATGCAAAATATCAATACAGAAGGATATTAAACTGCATTAAGAAAATTATCTACAGGCAGATTTGCAGATAGACTGCAGCATTTAAAAATAGTGAATGACTAGAAAAGGGAAAACAAATAGCATGGAAAAACCCTCAACTGAAGAAAAAATACATAAACACAGAATTAAGTTGAGCAAGAAATATTAGCATAAAGATACATATAAAATTACATAAACACAGGATTAAGCTGAGTGAGAAATATTAGGATAAAGATATATAAAATAATGAACAGAATAGTGAAGGTCAGTTGAATGTCCATGTTTCTCCTTTTGAAATCTGAGAAAAAAAATATGTGAAATTCATAAAAAAAACCATATGATGACAGCATCATAACCTACAGAGTAGCATAAATTCCCCAGATTATGTATCTTTTATACTCTGCAAGATATGTTCGATCCTAATTCCCATTTAATGCAATCCTGAAGTTTTGCTATTGATTTTCAAGGCCATCATTGGATAAGAACCCAGCTAATTCAGTAGTATTCTTTCATCTGTAACTTGTGAAGACAAATGCATTCTCCTAGTGTAATGCAATAAGCTATGATGATATTCATGAGGACTAGGGATAGTATTTTCAGGCAAAGTGGATTGATAATGCAATGAGTAACCATAGAAGGTTATACTGAGCCACAGTCTGCATTTAAAGTAAATAGACATATCTATTTGGTACTGGTTTCCAACTGTAATTGAAGTCAAGGAAATAAAAGAATCAAGCAGCTTAAAAAGCTGAGTACTTAAAAAGCTGAAAACCAGGGAGTGATCTAATATTCCAGACAATCACAGTACAAATCTAATTTATCTTACTAAGCACTTGGACTTTAAGGAAGTTGGATAAATTGCACATAAAAGGTAAAAGATAAATGCATAATGTAAATACACATAATTGTACCACAAAATTATTAGGCAGCAATTTTCAGCCTTTAGGCAAAAGAAAATAAATTCAGTAATATCTGAACATATTCTTTAATAATTTTATCTTTACTACCTAAGAAAAAGATCCTTGAAATTGCTTAAGTAACTAGATAGCAGGAGACATGCAGAAAGTTAACATGATATATGGAACTCTATTTTAAATACCTATGTAAGGGGAGGGGAATGATCATCCTCTGGAAGTACTTATCTCACTCCCAACCATATTGCAAGCTTAGACTAGACATTGATTTTATAACAGTGAAGTGTGGTGTGATGAATCCCACCATTAGTAACCTTAGAAAATCGCATCTTAGTTGTGTATAGTGGAAATTTAATATTGATTCATTGATGCAAATAGCTAATGATATCTTGATATCAAGCCTAGCAAGTCTACTGCTCTGGTTCAACATGGTAAATATAATGATTTTATTGGAGTCTTTAAAAGCCACAGTGAGCTCTTAAAGAAGCCTGATTTATATGAGAGATTTTCAGAACTATCCCTTATCTGCATTTCCTATTACGTATATATATGCAGTTTCTCCACAGTTTTGTTCTGTTTTGATCAGAGATGATCTGCCTGGCTCAGAAACATACATCTTCATCCTGTGTCTAGGTGTGGTTCAATGATTTTTTTCTTTCTGTGCAGCAATTGTTGGTTTTCTCTAATACATGAAATCCATGAGTGGATACAGATGCTTTTAGAGTTACTAAATTTTTCATGAACAAGGATGTTTTCACACATTGCGACTAAAAATGAGACCAGATGCAGAAAGCATTTGCATTGGAGCAGACTGCAGGAAACAAAGGGTACATTTATACTTTGGTGCTGAAATCTTTGGACTAATTGCTGCGAGCTCGTAAGACCGAAACTCAGCTCAGCACTGGGTGCTGGTACAAGCCTTGGTCCCTAAATTGGAATTGTCATTGTAACTTTATAGTTTGTATATTGTACTTTGCCACCCTTCCTAGTTAGGCTATTTAGCCAAACTGAAGGATTACACTGAAAAAATCACTCTGCCTCTGCCCTATAGATACATATAATAGCTCAGCGTGTGGCTCTAGGAGACCAAAACCATACTGCCAAATAATGGAGGCTGTATGCATTTATGAAACAGGTTTTTCATTTACCAATTTCTACAGAGTCACTCTGAAAAGAAAAAAAAAGGAAGGTACTTGTGATTATCTTGTCTAAGTGACAATCTCTCCATCATTCACTTTTTTCTCTAATTTTGGTACTGCTCTTTTCGATGCAATCTGAGAGGGAAGGTCACCTCAGACTGGCAATTCTTACATGTTTTATAAAGACCGATGATTTCATTGAGCAAAAAGACCCCATAAAATCTTCATTAGAATCATAGAATCACAGAAATGTCTGGTTTGGAAGGGACCTCTAGAGGTCAACTAGTCCAACGCCCCTGCTGAGAGCAGGGACATCCTCAACTAGAGCAGGTTGCTCAGAGCTTTGTCAAACCCCACCTTGAATGTCTCCAGGATTATTTACAAAGGATTTACAGGATTGTTTACAAAGGCCTGTAGTGAAAGGATAAGGGGCAATGCTTTTAAATTAGAAAGGGGTGGATTTAGATTGGATGTAAGGAGGAAGTTCTTTACCACAAGAGTGGTGGAGCACTGGAACAGGTTGCCCAGGGAGGTG